>JBBPJN010000497.1:0-13376 GCA_038088755.1 Boletus aff. separans
CTGGACGCCCATGCCAAGTACAGCATGTTCCCGTCAAGGAAATGTGCAACAACCAGCCGGTCATCGAGGAACCCGGCACAACACAGGACGATCGGGTTTAAATAGTCAGACCAGCGGCTTTGTTCCCTGTTACAGGTGTACATTTACATCGCATGGCATTCGCAAGGGATATCAATACCGATGAATATCTAAAATTGTAAGATAGGGTCTACTTGACTTTCCGCTGAAGTTTACTGAGATGATAGTTGATGGACGGCCGTTGTGGTTTGGGGTAGACGGGCTGTGCCGGCGACGTGTCAGCGAGCGAGGTACAGGGCACACAACCGGTGGGCGACCAACCGTCGTGCGCATGCAGTTGAACAACGCGTCCGCCACCGCCTTGCATTTGGCGGGGTCCGCAGAGAGGACGTCCCCGGTGGCAGCCCAGCAACCGAGCATGGCGACGAACTCGGCCTTGCACGGCGAAGGTCGCTGTACTGAAGCAAGGGTCATTGGGATCGGACACGACGGGGCACGACGAGGACGCACGCTTGGTCGGTCTGACCTTGACATGGGCGATGTGCACCATCGCTGTCGCAGAACAAAAATACGAAAAATGCGCAGAAATATATTGCACTCCGCGAGCATGGCTCGGCAATTCCCGAGTCGGTTTCAGTGACCACGTATGAGCCAGAACAGCGACCGCATACATTCTACACTCATTACGCTCCATGCCAGCCGTGCCATCCCTGAACAAGAACAACGCCGGTCAGCCGCTCCAAGATCACACCGCACCGCCGTGTCTCTAACCCGTCATCTCCAGCCGTGAAACGGATAATGCAAGAGGCGAGAGAGCTTGCAAACGACCCTTGCACCGATTATCAAGCCGCACCTCTAGAGGTATTCTTCATCCAACACCCTTCTGTCCATCTACTCAGCAGTCCGGGCAGGATGACATCTTCGTATGTTCACCGTACCCTTCACCCTCTGCCCTCTTCATTTTCCCACTTAGGAATGGCATTGCACCATCAGAGGGCCTTCGGGCACAGAATTCGAGGGCGGCCTCTATCATTTCCGCATATTGCTACCTGCAGAATACCCTTTCCGACCACCCTCGCTCATGATGCTTACCCCAAATGGCCGTTTCGAACTCAACACAAAGGTATTCATCTCTTTTAGCCGACACGTTCGACACTCATCTTTAAATCTTTCGCTTGATAGATCTGCATCAGCTTCACAAACTGTTTGTCTTTACTACTATTTCAAACACGGTCTAGGCTAACCTCTCCGACAGATCACGAGGAGGAGTGGCAGCCTGCCTGGGGCGTGCGAACGGGTGCGTACCCGCTCGGATTTAATGGAAAAACTCGACCAATTTCTCTTCGCAGCTATCCTTGGCCTCCAGGGGTTCTTCCCCCTTAAGGGATCGGCAGCCAATGGTGTTGGCTCGATCGAGTACCCCGTTTCCGAGCGCAGACGTTTAGCACTCATGCAAGTGTTCATATTAACAACCGTCCCCGACTCTGACAATTTCCAACACTTAAGATCGCGGGAGTGGGTTTGTCCCAAGTGCCAGCAAACTAACTTGCAGTGTCTTCCAGACCCGTTACAGCACGCCGCCACGACCCTGAACGAGCCCGCAAGGCTCCGAGGACTCTCACGCGCTCAAGATCAGTTGGAGCCTCCCATTCCCCGACCGTCACCCACACCGCTACCACCTGCCTCAGAACGTTCCTCTGTTCCGGGGACGACGATATCTGATCCCGATCCTCCCGCCATCTCAACGCTTGTTACTGAATCTGGGCCCTCAATCGCTGAAGAGCAGGATAGAACCAGTAGTAACACAGAGACCATCCGCGGATCACAGCTGCCCGTCCGTCACCGCTCTCACCGGCCACCGTTACTACTGGACACTGCGATCTGTGTGTTGCTCGTGCTGGTTGTGGCGTTGTTATGTAGGCGAGTTCTGTGAGTCACCTGCCTAAGTCTGTAGAGTGATGATCTATGGTTTTTCTGGACGCCGGTTGGTTGTAGGACATGTATTTTTTTACGACACTGGATATTACACAGCTTGGAAAGTTTCTAGACCAAGCTTAGTGTGCCAATTGAATGGTGATCGAGCCCTTGGCCAGATCGGGTGAACGCAATCTCGTCATGTCAGCCCAGTTTGATTCAAAGATTTGTCAACTGAATTCAATACTCCAGCTTGGATTTATAAAGTGATGAGCCCCGTCCTCTGCATGTCCTCATCAGACCGCCCACCCAACTTTTACTACCATGTCGCTCTCCCTCGTCGTCCACGACACGATTTCTCTTAACCAGACCAAAAAGCGGACGTTCCTCCTCGCTTGCCCAAAGCGTCCCGACGCCACTCCTATACCACCCACACTCGTTAATTCACCTTACCTTTCTTCACCAAACAGCGTCTTCCAGAGAAAAACCTCTGTGCCGAGGTGGCCTTCCCAAGAGGAGGACGAGTGGCTGCGGGACATGGTCCCCATGGACAGACCTCTGGTGTCTGATGCCGACAGTAAATCAGAGGCATCCAACGACACGACCCCCTCGCCAACCTCCTCGGAGAGCTCGTTTGGCTGCTCGCTTTTCCCTCCGTCGCCATTATTGCGACCACGCTCCACGAGCCCTGATGTCGCCATACCCGCCAAGCGTGCGCTGTGTGGCTCAGGCTCTGGTCAATCATCCCACAACTAACCGTAATCACCTATCGTTTTACGTCGCAAGTGACTGAAAAGAAAACGTTTTTGACACGAGGGGATCGTTAAAGGATGCCCCTCTTCTTCGCATCTTTCTATTCATTTTTGGGTTTTACTGGGTTTTACGTGGGTATAGGGACACTTCGGTTTACTTCGGTTTTCGGGTATTTTGGTCTTTGATGTATCTTTTCGTCTTCGGGTATGACTGGGTGTCTCGATTCGTGTCGCCGACAGTACATATTTATCAATCTTCATTAATCACATATCGTATTTGCTTAACTTATCAGGTCTTGGACTTGACACGCACTGTAGACACGACGCATGGTCATGTAATTGTTACTAAGTTACACAGCAGGACTCCAGGAGTTGAAGCGACATATAGATTCATCAAGTCACTTTTTCTTTCCAGCACTTACACTGAGGACTACTATATCTTCGTCCTCTAGATTATAGCTCGCGATCGTGCTAGAATTCGTAAGCATTTTACCCATATAAGATATTCGCATTTTCGAAGCGGGTAATGTGCTCCCCGTGGCCTGGATAAATCGCTCACGAAGCGTCGAAACAAGTAGCGTGAGCGGTAGATCTGAGATGGTCACCATCTTTCCGTCGAGTTTCCATTCTGGTTTCGAAGGTTCGTTGGGAAGTTGAATGTTAAGGGAGATCGTATACGGGTGCATGCTGATCCAATCTGCCTCTGGATACAAGGCACCACCAGGAAGCTTCGCAATTTTTTGTCTCTTGATTTGGGGTTGCTCCTCGAGGCCCTCCATCTCATCCGCGCTCCGTACCATGCCAGTCTGTGGGCCAGTCATACCGGTCATGCGACCAGGGTGCATACCAGGAGGCGGCGGTTGAAATCCAAAGGGTTGTACAGCATCCGGACCTTGATAGTGAAGTGGTGGCAACATAACTGGAGGTGGCTGGTTGGGATATACGGAGGCTGGCTGGGGTCCTGACGATACGGTTGCAGCGGAATACCCTGGGTGTGAGACAGAGCTTGGAGCCTGGATAGGTGGTGCTGGTAACGACGCTGGGGCTGGTGGAAGCGATGTCATCGGCGGAGGTGGGGCAGCAGCAGGCCCGATACCAGGCCCAATAGCATTGGCGTCCTGTGGTCCAAGGCCTTTGGCGCGATGGATAGCAGCAATTTGCTCGTCGAAGTTGACATTGAGAGAATACTTGTCCATCGTGCTGACTTTGGTCGCGGTGTGCCCATCCCAAACAACTTTCTCTCTCTCTCTCCTGCGTTCTCGCTCTTCCTCTTCTTCTTTCTTTCGGCGCTCCTCGTCCGCCTCAGCACCGAAGATATCAACACGCGTACGAGCAAGGTCCTTGAGTGAGGAGACAACATTGGCACCCCGTAAAAGTTCTGAGGCCTGAACTTTGCGGGCTTCCAAGGCATCTCGTTGAGACTTCCACTTGGGGTCCAGCAGTTCGATGCGCATATGTTCGTCGAGCTCGTCCACAGGAATCTGTTGACCACAGATGGCGCAAGTCGTGAGCGCAGATGTTTTCTTAGCGCCGACTAATATCAATCATCAGAAAACTACCACCCTGGTAGCGAGATAATACTCACGCTTGGGCACATAGTCAGACTTGATCTTCATTGGACCTGCAGCATTGACATTGGCTTGGATAACTCTTGCACGCTCCAGCTCTCGCATCCTTTCTTCTTCTTCTCGCTGCTTCTGCTGTTGTGCTTCGTCGTCCTCATCCTCACTTTGTTCCATCGCAGCATCCTCGCCTTCTGCAGCGGGAACACCTACACCACCAACGGCAGCAGCAGCCTCTGCTTCTGCCGCTGCTTGTCTGGCACGGTGAGCCTCGATGTCGTCGGCGGTAGTCTCCATGACCATCGCGGCCATGCGTTTCTGCGCCAGGGTCATGTTTTCAACCTCTTGCACGTTCATTGGGGGCGGTAGTTCCGAGTTTGCATCAGCAACGGTAAACTCGATGGTTTGGACGATAGCATAATCATGCCAATCAATTTCAGCAAAGGCCACTACCAGTAAAAGTCAGTGTCTGTATTTACAAAACCAGAGCAATCGAAACGTGCATTTCTCTGCTTCTTGATCGTCTTGACGCTTCTTATCCTTTTCTCTCTTCAACCGTTCCCACCGTGCATATTTCTTTGACAGTTCAAGAGCTTTCCACTGTGATCCGTCCTGTGCGCGCTCGTGAAGGTATGACAAAGGTTCCTTGCTCGGATACAAGACTTTCATATATTGCTCGACCAGGCGATTAAAGTAGCCGAAGAGCGAGTGATTGGGTCGCAGAAAGTCAAACTGATAATTACGACCTTCCCTTTGAGAAAGGGCGGCAAGAAAAGTGCGTCCACGGCGAGCAGTAAAAAGGGCCGTCAGTTTCATGGTGTCTCTACGTGTAAAATGAGGCTCAGCTGTGTGACAACCGATGACATGGCACTTACAAATCAATGGGACTGATAATTGGCATATCTATGACGAATTGGGGCTGAGGTGGTTCGACTCCAAGGTCTTCCTGTACCACAGGCGCTTTTTCACCTCCCGTCGTTGCTTTATCCTGAGGTGCCTCCTCTACCTCCTCTCCAGCAGATATTCGGTCCATACGATGCCTATAGTAAGCATGATAAGGGTCCGCAGGGTTGAGGAACGAGAACTTGGGATCCTGACGCTGATTCTCGCGAATCTTGTCCTCGAACTGCGGGGGGTTGACCGAACGAGCAACGAAGAGGGCAGTCCTATCGATGACAGCTGAAAAGATGTATCAGCACAAAGAAATGTTCAAAGCTGAAAGATTACTCGCATTTGATTTCTGGGGGAGGGAGAATGAGACCGCTGGCAAATCTGAGAGAGGGCTCCTTGTTCACGTCAGCATCGCCATTGAAGGCATGCCCGTTCAACGCTGGCATTGTCTGTGTCTCGACTGCCATCGTGTCTGACTGTCGTGGTCGTTGTCAAAGACGGCGGGGACTACACCGCTGGTGAGGCAAGTGTCGGAGGTTGAAAATGGGGACCGGCATGTCTCGGCACATTCTCTTCACTCCCCCCTTGTCGTCGACATGTTTGGCGCGTTCCAGCCAACGCGTGTCGCATTCGGTGGTCTCTTATGGTCAGTCTCGCGTCTCGTGTGTCGTCAGAAAATCTGAGCAGGGACAGGAAAACGCCATGGAAGTTGTCTGTGACGCGCAAGGCGAATGCGCGTGCCCGCCTCAGGAAGGTGGATGCAGTCATCGAAGCTGTCCGTGCAAGTGGTGTTCAGTGCAAATCCTTGGTGAGCACAACAACCCGTCGACCTGGTCCTGTGTCCCTGACACGCCCTATCTGGCTCAGGACCGCGCCATGCTCTTACCAAAGGAACATGAAATGGCCTCAAAAGACAAATATACCGTCTTCAGCTCAACTGCTCGCGGGTACCGAAAGGGTATTCACAAGGTGCCCAAATGGACGAGGGTATGGTCTCGTTTTACACTAGCAAAACACTCTTCTCACAGTTGTGTACTGAAGCTGACGCTAAGAGTGAATCCAAAAGGCTTTTAGATGGAGTCAGTATACTACTTTTATCTGCACGCGCATGGATCAGTTGGCCATGTTATAAAAACCAACTGGATAATCATTAAAACAGCACCACATGTATCCTTCCCTGCCTAATTCCCTCAAGCACCTTCGGCGCCCCAAGAACCGTTTTGAAAATCTCGTCCCGAGTTTCTGGTATATCCAGCAGGTTACGATTCTTAGCATCCCGGAAGGAGATGTCAAGAATGATGTGCGTGAGCTGGGACACAGACAACGCGTCTGGGAACTGTTAAATCGAGCCTGGCCTCGCGGCCTTCTGCGCACTAACCTGTTTCACAAAGAAGCTTCCCAACTCTGCCTGGTGTGCCGGCGGCCGAGCCAATCTTTGACCGTTTAAGATATGCAACATGCTCTTGCAGCTTAAAATGTTTGGCAAAAAGCTTAGCCACGTCTCCACCCTTATCACCATGCAGCCTCTTATCCTTGAGAACTCTGGTCACATCGGCTACCCGGAGGGCTGCTCCGGCAATGTAAAGCAAAGTTGGTGCACCGTGTGACTTGGGCCGTTGAGAGAGTCTCTTGTGTAACATGGGAAGCACTAGTAGAAAGATGATGGCTCTGCAGAAAAGGGTTGCAAGAGAAAGAAACATACCACTGATAATAAAGTCAACCAGACGGTCCAATGACCTCGACTCCATCCATTGCGTCGTGTCCGTGATTGCAGCTTCTGTCTGGAGTTCAATCAAGATCGCAGGAAGCGAGATGTATTGGATGCGCTCACCAGGGATACACCTGTCATTGAGCTCGAGTCTGGTCAGCTCTGGAAATGCATTGGCTTGCATGGAAGACATGTAGTCCACCAGCTTGTGGGCCGGTTGCGCGGCTATCGAAGGAGGTTCGAGAACCTGTACCGTTTCTGCGAGTTTCCGTTTCTGTGTGATTTTGCGTCTATCACAATGTGTTCGGTCTCGGGACGGTGCAAGTGACCTTTGCTTGCCTCTCCTTTTCCTTTTCTCTCCGCTTGCGTTTTGCCAAAATTGCCTTTTCCTTGAGAGGGAGTTCGTCCTGCTCCACTTCCTCATCCGCACTGAGGAGGCCGTCGATGTCGTCACCTGCTCCTTGGCGCAAACCGAAGGCCACATCTTCCTCTCCAGACGAAGCTACGAGGTCGTCCGGGACGAAATCGTCCTCCAGGTCGTCGCCACGCTGGACGTTCATCTACCTGAGAAAGTACGTAGCGGTAAACGAACACTAGACAGGTAGTGTGTATCGGGAATTGCCGAATGAAGCGAACACGGACGGAAGGGGAAGGGTGTGACAGGTTCGACTCAGGCTCGGAACGGTGCAGTGAGATGAGAGCAAACATGAGCAGAACACGCCGCACCCATCCTTGCACACGACACTGCGCGTCCATCTCATGTCCCTCCTCGTCAGCTTCTTTCCCTTCAGCACCCCCATAGTCTTCTCCTTGTTCATCCTCTCCGTTGCTCTACTGATTTTTGTCTCCAGATTCTCAAACACACCAAGCCAAGTCCCGGAAGAAAATCGCCCTAGACCTCACCTTCCAGAAGCACTTCCCGACTCTCCCGAGGGTTCTTCACCCATGCCCTCGTTATTCTATCACCCGCCCGTCCAGGTTCGCGAGGAGCTGGACTCCTATGTCACAGAGGAACATCTCCCAACGAGCTTGCAGACGGAGACCGTCGGTGTGAAACAGCCCTACGATGCCTTCCTCGTTCTCGATGTCGAGGCAACATGTCTACAAGGAACAGGCTTCGAGTGGCCGAATGAAATCATTGTACGCCGCGCCTTCACAAACCCTCCTGTCCGTTCCTGATTATACAGCAACCAAAGGAGTGGCCAGTATGTCTCTTGCGCTGGGAACATAAGTCTCCAAAGGGAAGGGCCAGTCGGCTGGAGATTGTCGGTGAATTCCGCAGCTTTGTCAGGCCTACGTGGCGGCCACAACTATCGCAATTCTGTACTGATCTAACCGGGATCACTCAAGTTTGTTTTCTTATTCCCCATTCTATCGCTCTGATCAACGTTCATAAACAGGCCCAAGTCGATTACGCTCCAACATTTCCCGAGGTTCTCAAAATGTTTGCAAAATTTTTAGCCCAACACAGGCTGATCGACCCCAAGAACGGCAGACCTCTGCAGCGTTTCTGTTGGTGCAGTGATGGACCGTTTGACATAAGAGATTTTGTAGTAAAGCAGTGCTTCATATCCAATGTTGGTATCCTGCTGGATTCAACCTAATTTCAACCACGACAACACACGCCTTATTTGACAGGTACCAATGCCGTCGTGGTTGAGGGGCGACGTCCTTGATGTACGAAAGGTCGCCTCTGTTTGGGCAGCAATGAATAGAGTGTCTAATGCCCAGCAAATTAATACCAAGGTATGTCCCCGCATTCTGCGGTTTAATGATTATCTTTCATTCGGCTCCTCTTGGCCAGATTCCGCCTAGTTACCGCTTTCGATCGTTGAATATACCACAACAGCTGCGCGCACTCAGACTAGATCCGTTTCAAGGGAGAGCACACTGTGGGATCGATGTTAGTAAGACTATATAGCGCGTTTTTGCTATTGACAACCGTTTTGCACACGTCTCAGGACACTCGTAATATCGCACGCATCGTCATCGAGCTTGCCAGGCGCGGAATTCGCTTGGAGCCCAATACGCCGATAAATCCCAACAGGCGGTGGCAGTGGATGGGAAGGCCTGGGGAAGTCTTGGAATACTGTCACATCTAAACTCGTCTTGACGACCTTGTGGAGCACAAGGTAATTGCGACAAACAAATACGTATCTTCTTTCTTTCTTTTTTGGACGAGCGATGTTTTTTAAAACCAGTTCTGGCGGCCTCCAACCAAAGGTCCGAGGAGAAATCGGCTAAGGGTTTTGCAGCTAGCTGGAGCAGAGGGTGTGGGGCTCTGTGAGCCGTCCGGTCACCTCGGTATTACCTAGAGGGTCTGGGCCCACTAAATTAAAATCCCTCCTGGTAACTCAAGTGGAGGGTAGCCCCGTCGATTCCCTCAGGATTACATAGGATGTTGGGCGGGCCCCGGCCGTCGGTCCGCCACTTGAATTTTGCACAGCTACCGCCTTCGTCGTTTGGACCTTTGCAGCAATCCTCGTCCATCCCGGAGTATACTTGCACCTTATCTTTGCCGCTCGCGTTACTTAACTTCTCGTCGGGCAAATCTCTCTCAGCAATGCAATATTTGTCCATATTTTAAAAGTAGCAAGGAAGAGCTGTGATTCTAATGACTAGTGGCAATTACAGTGGGGAAACGAAAGGTTCAAGTATGTGCACAACCAGGTGTGCATAAATAAATAATACATGCTGAGGGAAGTCTGCTGACGAACTAAATATAGCATCCGTGCAGCACCTTACTATGAATTATAAGTACTCTATATGACCCCGGACCCCGAGGCTCCTGATACTTATCACAGCGAATATCGACACTCCCAAGAAGAACATCGCAATAGGATCCTTGGCTCGGAGGGCTCACATGCGTACCAATGGGGATTGAGGGATTCAGAGTCATCCCACGCAACGCTTAACATGAGAAACTGTAGATCTGAATATAAACAGTTGGTCGGAGGCCAACTCCTTGGAAACGTACCGGAGAAATCACTAAAAAAGCGTATTTTATATCATTATGGATCACGAGCCATATGATCGACAGCACTTACGAAATCCCAGAGAGTACCAAAGGCAGGAATTCCGAGAGCCTTGCAACCGTGTTGAATCTCGTAGTTTCCGATGTAGTTTGAAGTAATGAATACAACTGGTATCAAGGGCACTGAGTTTCTGGCTCCGGAAAGAGTCGAGAGGAGTGGGTACCTTCAGCTTGCCAGTAATCATAAGCTTCTTTCAATATCTTCATCGTATCTGGACGGCCACCGCGCTCCTTGCTGTCCCACAGAAGGAGACGCTCTGGTTCGATGTGACGATGGATGAGACCACTGATGGTGGGGCCGAACGTCTTCTCTTGGTCGGAGCCTTAACAGCGGTCGTTAGTCTCACAATGGCACACCACGCAGGTCACATACCAATCCAAATGAGATACCTGCAATGAGAAATACGTATTAGCAATCACAATTCATCGGAACGGGTAGGTTCCTACCAGTGGGGTGATTGGATACATGTCGAGAGGGCGGCGCCAAGACCCGTTCCCGTGCAGATACGGATGCCGCGCTTATACAACGTGGAAGTGTTGGAAACACCTGCGACCTGGACTGACCGTGAGAATGCAGGCTAGTGCAAGGACCGCGTTGAACCCACCTTGAGCTGACGTGTCCAGATCGTCCTCGGAGGATCGTTGACAAGACTTTTGGTGAAATCACCTGACGAAGCTGTAAGCGAGGAGTCGCAGGACTCGTAGCCATGAACAAGTTCACCTTGTACGCCACAAATCAAATAATGATATTTGGCGTGCGTTCCCTCACTGCAGCACACTCAGCGGAGAAAAGGGCTCCCAAACTGAATTACGTACGAGACGATGCCGAAAGCATGGTATTCCCAAATCGCATAGCGGCTGATACGGGCAAGCAAACCCTGTTGCATGCCACGCTCGAATCGAAGGATCGCGACTTTCGGAGACGGCTAGTAGAGGCAGTCAACTCGGGGATGCACTTTTCATAGTGCTTTCACTTACGAGTTCTATGTCGACTGCAACTTTCCGGGTACAAATCCAAGGAAGCACGATGCTATGGAAGCGTCATCAGATCGGGTAAACGCAATTTCAACGTGGATGGTACGGACAAGAGGGTCATGCCCATGGTGAACCAGAACGATTGTTGGCGGATGACATCGACACCGCTGCGATTATATGCCCCGTCCGTGATGTCATAGGTATTGTCTAGAATTGTGTATACCCAAGTCATCACAAGAGCGGTCCAACCGAAAAATCGGTGATTCCTCTCGAAGACACTATGTGATTGATGGTTAGCCATCTCCAAGAGTCATCTTCAAGAGCACATACTTGTGGTGAGTGTTACGGACCCAAGGCAAGCCAGCAGTCAAGGTGATAAGCAACAAGACAATGGTAATGATACCAAAGGAGACAAGCGCGTCGTCGTACGCATGCCTGTGCCTGAACTGGTTGACGATCATCAAGATGAACCAGGCAATACCAGAGATCGCGCAGGAGCTATGAATACCGCCGAGATGCTGGTGACGAGATATGAATTGTAACTCCCAAGCTTTTTAATAAACCGACATACCTGGAGTGTGGAGGTGCAACCAAGACGGAACCAGAGAGGAGTCCACTTGGCAAAGAAAGTGTTGACAAACAGGTACAAAAGACGACCAAAGATCTCGTTGCGCATGAGGACAGCAAAGTTCAAATTGCCGACCACTAGAGCACCTGGGTAGTTGAGAGCATATTCCCAGCGACCAGCTGCAGCGAAACCCAAGCCGATAAAATTGAGTATGATGATGAACGTGAAAAAGCGCCTTCGTAACAATGTGAGTGAAAAAAGTAAATGGCTTATACCGTAAGACCAACCTGTATGAATTATACCAGACGATGAAGTGGACCCAGTTGGAAATCTTCAGCTTCTGTTTCGGGGGCTGAGGAGGGGGTTTTGCGACATTAGAAGGCGACACAGGTGCATCCTTCTTGAGAGACTGCACAGGGAATACGTCGAGGTCGACGGGCTTCTTCTCACTCTTTGTGAGGTCGGGGTTGGCAGCGAGCTGAGGGGAGCGGATCTCCAGTGTCCCCTTTTCAGCATCGTTATGAGCAGGGCGCGACATGATGACTTGACAAAGGCCGCAGTGGGAAGATTACTCGCTCGGTGTCAAGAGAATGGAGAGCTGCGGTTCTGCCTACCTGACTGAGCCTTTATATTCACCTCCAGGTGTTCAGCGAGACCAAACGGGGAAAGGAGCAGATCTAGGAAACCATCCGGTGTACATCACAGACATTCACACCAGCATTCCGGGTCATCGGCAGCTATTCACGGACGGAAAGTGCTCAAGTAGACAACCTGCCTGTGGCATAGCAGTGGTCGATTCATCGGGAGCCGGTCACCATCATTTCTGTTTTTGACGACGCGCTGCGGTGTAGGGATTGGCAGGTTACGTGCCCGCATGCTGTTCAGTCTCCGGGTACCTGTCTCAAGGTTAACGTTGATCCACACAGGAGCAACCCCTTTGTGCATACCGGTTCCGATGAACGTATCTTGAGAGGGAACATGTGAGAAACAGGACTCGAAATAACCCCCGGTGAGAGTGGTAGACCGAAGCAAGTTACGTATGCACGCATGCTGATAGGCCACTAGTACGAGAGGAGCGAACTGCGCACTGGCACCGGCTGGACGGAATACCTGGGAAGATGATGAGAAACGTTTGGTGACCCGCGCCACGTGGCACTCCTACCAGGACCCCGCTGTGAAGAATGAATCAAAGGCGGGCTCAACTCACAGCAAGAAATCCCCATACCATCTTCAATCGGACATCAGAGTCTGAACCCCTGGGACTTTCCCATAGACCCCACTCCCACTAACGACCAGGCCCGCGCCGACGCACAGCAAAGCATTGCATTGAGAACAATCAAACCATGATAAGCGGAACTGCAAACCTAGCAAAAGTCACTTGAATTACGGGTAATGTCACTTTGTAGCCTACGACTCCGCCTCGTCGTATTACTTCAACGGACCAAGTAGCTCCTTGCGCAGCCCCGGCCATAGCCCAAGCGATACGAGCCGTAACCTTCCTTCGGGAAAAGGATCTACTACTGGTAGAGCAAGGCGACGACGAAAATAGTTGACATGGTACCATCCAAAGAATTTGCAGCCCATGTGATAACCCCAATTCTCAGAACCTATTCAAAGCCACGGATAAATGGCCGAGCGGTGGATAGAAGTAGCGATGGCTTGGCGGGCATGGGACATGTGTGTCGACGCCAAGTCGAGACATGTCAATGTGTGGGTATTCGATTTGTCTGGGCGACTACAGGGAGAAAAATAACTGGCGGTCATATCACGATTCAACATTCAGACCTCAGAGTTCTGGCCTCAGGCACCGTCTCCCATCACTGAAATCCTCTTGAGGGCAAGCAAGAATGGGTGGATGGGAGAACCCGCTGGCAAATATTACTTTGTCCCATGGTTAAATGAAAGGCTTTGGTACATTTGTGCGATCAACACGCGCTTGATGCGATGACCGGAC
>JBBPJN010000499.1:0-13335 GCA_038088755.1 Boletus aff. separans
GCATCGTTGTTGGCACGGGGAGGCCGTCACCGGCACTTTTTATTGAACCTGTGGCCGGGACCGATCACAACAAACTGAAGAGAGAAATTATTCGTAAAACCCGGGCCTTCCACAGCAGACGCTATCTACACGAGCGTATCACTTCTCCTGAGTTGATCATCATAGTCCCGTCCAGGTCACTTCCCAGGACGGCGACGAAAGGGAATATTAGACGGCGAGCGGTCGAAGAAGCTTACCAGTTGCAACTAGACAGTATTTATTCTTCTTTGCGATGAACAGACAGACGATCGACAAGTATGGAATTGGAAAGCCCAACACTTCATACCAAATATCATTTTTGGTGGGGTACAAAAATATACTTTAGATTAGCCCTCTATTTATTACCAATATTTTATTAACATGGTGTTTGTATCTCTCTCTCTGATCCAGATGTGTGATAGTTATGATTCTCGCTGAGTACATGGCTTACTTCTGTCACCGAATATTCCTGGGTCTGTAGGGGACAGATTTTGCAATTCACTGTGTATTTCTTTCGAAAAGAGTCAAGATTCTTGTTTGCATCGTACCGTGGTTATCTTCTTGCTGGTTCTTCGCTGGCAGCCCGTTCCGAGGCATGCAGAATAGGAACGGTGTCAGAGCGCCCTGGACTATAGTCATCACGGAAGCAGCAAGCGCATGATAGGGAGGATGTAATATGCCGCCAGTGCCAGCCTTATCCAGTCTTATCAGGTAGAATAGAGAGCATCGAGGCGAGTATTCGTCTGGGGATTGATCAGGACGAGAACGAGGGCAGCTGTGTCGTTCCTCTGCTGTCGTTGGCTACAATGTTGTAGACGGCCCCGCCTCCGACCAGTCGAGAGATAGCACATAGCATTATGTTACAAAATAACTGAGTTATTGCAGAATATAAAACGACGAACTACCATAGTCTTTGCCACAAGCAATAATGAAGAAGAAAGCAACTAAGCACGAAAAATCGGTGGTGGTCAATCCCATTTACAATCACCAAACATGCTAACATTAATCATGAACAATCGTGGAGAGAATAATAATGGGGTACTTGGGTGCAGAGAAGTGTGACTATCCGGGTGGGTTAGCAAAGATCGCAGCGAAATCGGTCCTCGAGACCACATGCAAAGAGGGGGGAAGAACAGGGTGGCATCGATCGCAATACGCCTATGCTGTTCGCGGGAAGAGCGTAGGACAGAAATGAATCATGGTATGCATACTTAGGTTTTAGCGTCCAAGGCTAAATGCTGTGCTCCCTGACCGCCCCCTGTTTTTCTTGTCAGTTCCAGGTTCCAAGAATCCACCGCTATCTTCGATAGGAGGATCTAGGCCAACACTCCGACGTCCACTCGTTACGCCTACTGGCCGCCCAATCCTGCTTTGCGCCAAGATCGATGTAGAAGCCGTGGACGAAGGTAATCTTGAAGAACCACGGATTGTCACATTTGCATCCGGAGGTGAGAAACGGGGAACAGCCTTGAGGGTTTGACGGTCCACCTTGCTGTTGTACGACAGAGGGCGTTGACGAGAGCGAGTTTCGTTTTCAGACGATGTCGGTGAATCAGCACTGCTGGATCCAAGTGAACCACGTTTTGGCTGGCTCTTGCCAACTGCACCCGATCCAGTCAAACGCTTCAAGCCGACACCAGAGGCGGCTCCGCTGGCGTACATGCTGGGTGTGGGTACTGGTAAGAACGTAGGTGTGGTAGGGCGAGATGATGGCGTAGGGATTGTACTAATGGTAGCCGTAGTGCTTTGGCTTTCACCGGAAAGGCGAGACTGTGGTCTGCGGCTGTTCATCGTGAGGGTGCTGGGTCTAGAAAAAGTAGGGGAGGACGCTGATGTGGGAATTCCACTACGGAAGGAACTTGGGGCAGAAGGACTAGACACTCGTCTTCGTTCCTTCTCTGCGTCCTTCGCGGGGGAGGGAGTGTCGTCCATGATAAGAACCCACCCTGACGTATTGGGGTCAGGGGTTGTTGCACCGCTCTTCGGCAGCGAGGCGTCTGCGCTATGTCGTTGGAAGTTGGGTCTGGCAAGCTTGCTGTCGAAGGTGGTCGTTCGTTGAGCACCGCTCCTGGATACGGACAAGGCAGGCGCGTTGCTCGACGGCGGAGTGATTGTGGATAATGACAAAGTATTTGCACCTTGCCTGCCTGCATTGCTACCCATGCGTAATCGGGGAACACGGGTGTGAATCTTCTGTTCTAGATTCTTCACACGTGCACGCATCTCGGATACCATTTGGACCCCTCTGCTCTTTGATGCGGCGATGGGGATGGCGGAGGTTGTGGTGGTCGAGGCTGATGTAGCGGGATCGGCCCGAGGTATGGGTGTCCGCGGGGTTAGGTTACGCGATGCGGAGAATGTGGGCAAAGTGCTGGAACGAATTACAGCGACAGGAGGTGTAGAAGTTGACACGGAGAATTTGCTTGGCTGGAAGCCAGCTCGTTGGAGCAGGGTAGAGTGGCCAGAGGTCGAACCGAAAGAAGTGGATGGAGGACGGAAAGGTGTGGAAACCGACGACTTGTCAGTTGAGAACTCGGACAAAATGAAGTCGGGTGGCAGAGGAGTACTCAGCAGGCTTTCCTCGGTTGATGGAGGCGATGAGAGTGGGAAGGAGGATGGGGAAGTGGATGGTTCTGAATGGGTGCTTGGCGGGTTGGAACGAGCAACTGAGAGTTGATCCTTGAGGATGGATATTTCGACTCCAGCATCTTTACCGGGTGTGAGCGACTGGGGTAGGAAAAGTTTAGCAAACGCACCGCGTAGTTCATCCTTTAACCGTTGGCATTCCTCTTCTAGGCTAGCTTTGTCAAGAAGTTCATGCTCGAGAAGAATTTTCTCTTCAAGTACGCGGGAATACTTGGCTTCGACATCGGCCAAAGTGGAGGTAACTGCACGCTCGTTCCGTTCGAGGTCGTCGTTGCCCATTTCGAGCTCACGGAGTTGGACCTTGAGTCTTTGAGATTCTTGCCTTATTGTGTCCAATTCGCGCTGCAACGAGGTCGTTGTTGTGTTGTGGGTGGTCTGAAGCGACATGAACTTGGACTGGATAGAGGTTGGGTATGTGTTATCGGGTGCTAAGAGTGTGAGGACGAACCTTCCACTCGTCCCTCTCCGATTCAATACGAGAGACCTTGACCTTGAGATCCTGTTGTGCTTTCTCATAGCGTTCGATTTCCTTGATGAGTTCCTCCTCGAGTTCCTTGCTGGAGGTGTGAAATTCGTCAAGCTCGGCTCGAGTTTCTGCAAGCATATCCGCCGCCTCATAGTATTTCGCTTTCCAATCTGTCGAAGGAGAATAGCTCACGAACGGGTGAACTGGAGGAACAGTGGCAAGGCAGAGAGCGACATACTTGATGTGGTTGTCGTCAAGGGAGGTCATTATTGTATCCCTGCGTAGAGCATCTACGGCGGAGAGGACTGCGGTCATAGACCCTGTGGAATAGAATACAGACTAGAAAAACAAGCACGAGGAGGAGCAGACCAGGTGGCGGTCAACGTTGCTACCAACTAACTCGAACCAGGAGCCCTGAGTGATTACGTAATAATGATTTACAGATTCTCTGGTTTCGCGCATTTGCGCTTTTCGATCCTCCCTGTCACTGGACACCGCATCTCCTGCCATGACACCGGCTCCATCGTTGCACCTGGGCAAGCGTGTGAGCAACAGCGGGCATGGCAAAGAATATACGCACCAGCTTCGCTGGTGGCAAAAATGACACCGAGGTCGTTGCGTGCGGTAGTGATGTAGTAGCTGCGTGCGTCTCCGAGGGAGATCTGCGTTCGATGTGGTCAGATGACAGGCAGAGCGAAAGCGTGCGACTGACGACGAGACCCTTGACGACATCGCCGCCTCGAAAGCAGTCGGCGATCTTGACCTTGTCTTTTTCAGTCGCCCTGATGTCCTGGGTGCGGATCACGCCTGTGAATTCTTCGCCGGGCGGAAAGGGGATGCCATCGACGACGGATATGGAGACGACAGCGTGGAGGGGCGAGAGGCGCGTGACTGTGCCGAGGATGAGTGAGTTGGGGGCGGGCGGGTGTGGTCGTTGGCGGTGTATGGTGGGGGTCCGGTTCGGGCCGTCTGCGAGAGTACCTGCGAGACTGGCGCGTAGCTGGCCGTGCTTGAGGTACACGCCTGGTCCGAGGGCGGTCGGTGCGGGTCCTGCGCGCGCTGGGACTGGCTGCCCTGGGAGGAGGAACGTCATAAATAATTTATCAAAAACAAACTAATTAAATACGAAATAAATACTCACCTCGGACGGCCACGGAATTCGCGGCTACTACATTTTCGTTTTCTCCCCCAACGTCGTCCACAAGATGTCCTCCTCCCTCGTCCGCTTCGCTGCACGTCGTACGTCCTTCCTACCCTCCCGTGCCCACCCCTCACCCCCCCTCCAACAGGCCTACACACCTCCACCCGGAGACACGCCCTTTCCAGGTTCGCAATGCCCGCCATGAGTCCCACAATGACCGAGGGTGGTATTGCTTCCTGGAAAAAGAACGAGGGCGAAGTCTTCTCCGTCGGTGACGTCCTTCTTGAAATCGTACGCGTCCCTCCCCCCTCCCACACGCGCCCCTTCTCACACCTTTCACAGGAGACCGACAAGGCTTCTATTGACGTCGAGGCCCAGGATGATGGTATCCTCGCTAAAATCATCGTAGGCAATCCCTACTCTCCATGTCCATTATTCATCCCCCCTCCAGGCGCCAGATGGCTCCAAGAACATTGCCGTTGGCACGACAATAGCCATCTTCGCAGAAGAAGGTGACGATCTCTCAGCTGCCACTCAAATGGCCGCCGAGGCTGCCTCTTCCCCCCCTCCGTCGGCACAACAGCAACCTCCCGAACCTGCACCTCCTGCTCAGTCGCCCCCACCTCCGCCTTCAGTCCCCCAGCCGCACAGCACCAAGCCCGAGATTCCAAAGGGTGACCGAATATTTGCTTCCCCAATTGCCAGGAAGATCGCGCTTGAGAAGGGCATCCCGCTGGCAAAGGTCAAAGGCACCGGCCCCGATGGCCGCATCATCCGTGACGACGTTGAACGGTACCAGCCCCCCGCGCCAACAACTCTGCCCGAAGCTTCCCCAGCTTCGTTAGACTACATTGACATACCAGTCTCCAATATGCGCAAGGTCATTGGCACGCGGCTTACGCAATCCAAACAAGAACTCCCTCACTACTACTTGACGGTCGACGTCAACATGGACAAGGTTTTGAAACTTCGCGAAGTGTTTAACAAGACATTGAGCGAAAAGGACAAGGCTGCTAAGCTCAGCGTCAACGACTTCATCCTGAAAGCTGTTGCCTGTGCACTCAGGGACGTTCCCGAAGCCAATTCTGCATGGTTAGGCGAAGTCATTAGGCAGTATGTATCAAGATCTGGCATTTTTATGTCCGACTTATCCCTCGTAGATACAAGAATGCAGATATCTCGGTCGCTGTAGCAACTCCTAGTGGTTTAATTACCCCCATCGTCAAAGACGTTGGTTCCAAGGGTTTGGCAACAATCTCTGCCGAAGCGAAAGCGCTTGCGAAGAAGGCCCGTGACGGCAAACTCTCACCCCAGGAGTATCAGGTCAGTAAATCTTTCTCTTGTGTACACGCTTGCTCATCCACCTTTCAGGGCGGGACTTTCACTGTGTCCAATCTTGGCATGTTTGATATTGACCACTTCACCGCCATCATCAACCCTCCCCAATCCTGCATTCTTGCCGTCGGTACCACCAAACCTGCACTCGTGCCCGCACCCGAGGAAGAGCGAGGTTTCAAGACGGTTAATGTGATGAAAGTCACGCTCAGCTCTGACCATCGGACTGTTGATGGCGCAGTAGGAGCACGATGGCTGACTGCATTCAAGAACTATCTTGAAAATCCCTTGACTTTCATGCTCTAAAAGTATATTTGGTGCTCTCGCTTATGTTCATCCGCTGAACCAGTAGCGGATAATTTTGGGAGCATATTCTTGTTGTCAGTTCGACCCTTTACCATAGAGTTCATTCGGATGCATGCTTTCTGGCTCTGGTATACGCAACGCCTCGACCGTACGCAGTTATATTATGATGATATTGACCTGATGTTACGTGACCTGGCGGAAACGTGAGGAACCAGACTTGGCTTTCGATATCGTCGTACCCTGGTACTCGTTTGTGGAGGGCATGAGAATACGACATATTTGAGAGACCTTGGAATGAACGACACAGTGACTAGTAGTTGGCTGAGGAGAACTCCAAGATTGGATGTCGTACAAATACCTACTTGCACTCTCCGCAGATAACACACATCTCAACTACAACGATCTTTCATCACCATGGGTTTCGGAATCGGAGGACCCAGCCCACTCAAGGATCCCGGTTGAGATTACCACTGTCAGATCTATCCCCCCCAGTCCTGACCCACAGCAGACAGACCCTATCTGGCGCTCGGCCTCGAGGGATCAGCCAACAAGCTGGGCGCAGGGATCATCAAACACAGGCTGGATGGTTCCACCAAAGTGCTCGCTAATGTACGACATACATACATAACACCACCAGGGGAAGGATTCCTTCCCCGAGACACCGCGCAGCACCATCGAGAGTGGGTCCTCGATGTTATCAAGGATGCACTCGAGAAGGCCAATGTTAACATGGAAAATTTGGATTGCATGTGCTACACCAAGGGTACGTCCCTGTGTCCCCTTCCGTAGTCACTCTGGTCACTTTGCCACGACATCAAGGCCCTGGTATGGGTGCCCCTCTACAGTCCGTCGCACTGGTTGCTAGAACGCTCTCCCTCCTGTTTAACAAACCTCTCGTAGCAGTTAATCACTGTATCGGACGTGAGCCCCCGTGTCTTCTGCCAGAGCACGCTTTCACATCTCCTTGTAGACATTGAGATGGGTCGTGCGATCACCCGAGCTGAAGACCCTGTCGTGCTCTACGTCTCGGGCGGGAATACCCAGGTGATAGCATATTCTCAGCAACGCTATAGGATCTTTGGCGAGACATTGGATATCGCCGTGGGCAATTGCCTAGATCGGTTTGCGAGAATCATCAATCTGAGTAATGATCCAAGCCCGGGCTACAATATCGAGCAGGAAGCGAAGAAGTATGTTTCCATCGACATGGATTTTATTCTTTGGTCTTATATGCTCAGGGGAAAGCGACTCGTACCTCTTCCATACACGACCAAGGGCATGGATATCAGCCTCTCGGGTATACTGACTTCAATTGAAGCGTACACTGTAGACAAGCGCTTCCGTCCCTCTGAAACGGTCGACGAATCGGAGGAAGACATTATAACTTCTGCCGACTTATGCTTTTCTCTGCAAGAAACTGTCTTTGCAATGCTTGTAGAAATCACGGAACGAGCCATGGCTCATGTTGCAAGTAGCGAAGTCCTCATTGTAGGCGGCGTGGGATGTAAGTTTAGTGCATCATTCCTTCTTTGGGCGTATTTTACGAATTTCACAGGCAATCACCGATTGCAGCAAATGATGCGAATTATGGCAAAGGAGCGCGATGCTCGAGTGTTCGCGACAGACGAACGGTATGAACCGTTTTGTATTTATTACAGGTTTATAACCTTTGCCCCAGTTTCTGCATCGACAATGGTATCATGATTGCACAGGCTGGCCTTTTGAGTTATCGTATGGGATATCAGACTCCCCTTTCCGAAAGCACGTGCACACAAAGGTACTCATCTGTCTGTCACTCTCTTGCAAGCACTACTGAGTGGTGATCGACAAGATTTCGAACTGATGAAGTACTTGTGTCGTGGAGATCATGATACAGAAGGGCGCAATCTTCTAAGTGTGGAAGTACTTGGGTCGTTGGGGACTAATGAAGTGAAGACGTACATTATACAGACGAGTATTAAAATTATACTTGTGCCACGACTGCCATGATTACGTTCCAGCGTGACGTCCTCCCTAGTAGTAACTGGTATATTATCTGAAAAATTGCGTTAGGGGTGAGTCGTATATCGGCCGACGGACCGCTCGTCATCGGAAGTTCTTGATAATGTTGTCGCAAAAAAAAAAAAACGTTCAACAGGTTAGCCCATGGACAAGTGTCAGCGGAAAACTTGTTGATAAACACCTCACTCTTCCCAACCTCAAACTGTTTAACTTTCACAGGTGAATATGAACTCTGACGCACCGTTTCACTCAGAAGTTATAAGCAACATTGTCGTTAACGCTCGAGTGTTTCTAGCACATTCACGACTCGAATGATCAGCTTTACGAAGAATTACCAGGTATGGCCCAGCGTAACAAGGGGCTTGGCGTGAAGTAGGTAGTGACGAGCATAAATTCAAATTGAACCCTGTTGAGAGGTGGTTGCCTCGTCCACAATTAGTTTCTTCGCCCGTTTCTCCGTCGCCTTACCCTTCAAGACATTCTCGATGAAATACTCGCCAGCCTGTGCAAGGTCAAGTATTAATTAATATCAAGTATCACTGGTCGGCCAACCTTATAGCTGCTTCGAACCAAGGGGCCACTAGCCACATACAGAAAGCCCATGTTTTCGGCGACTCGCTTCCACCTGTCGAATTCAGCAGGTTCAACATATCGATCAACTTTCATGTGGCGTTTTGTTGGGCGCATATATTGACCAAAGGTCACAACGTCGACATCAATCTTGCGCAATTCTGGTGAAATGGATATCATCGCGAGATATCGCACTGCAGACAATAAAATCTGACCTCGAAGGGCATCCATGACTTGGTCCTCATTCTCTCCAACACCAAGCATGATGCTGGTTTTCGTAATCCGTACTCCTTCCTTCTTGGCATGTTGTAACACCTTTATACTCTGTCGGAAAGTTGCCCTACGATCCCTCACATAGGGGGTGAGAGCTTCGACAGTTTCAATGTTGTGTGCATAAACGTCTAGGCCGGACTTGGCGACAACGGAGACGTGGCCTAGCGAACCGGCAAAATCACCAGTCAAGGCTTCCACGAGGATATTCGGGGCCCTGTGACAATTTTATTGATTATAACTTCGATAAAGGAAAGAGACAAATGAACTCACTTCTGCTTGATTTTTCGAATGGTTTCCGCAAAGTGACGAGCTCCGCCATCTGCAAGGTCTAGGATGAATGTAAACGAGACGCTCTTGCTGACCGCGTTCAACAACACACCATCTCTATCCACACTTGTTAGCACGATATACCCGAGCCCCCACCTGGAGATGGCTTCGGCTGTATTCTCTGGTTCGTGGGGATCCAATGGAGGTGGTGTTCTGGAAGTCTTGACAGAACAGAACCGACAGCCACGGGTGCACGTGTCACCCATTAACTGATACTCGGGTCAGTGAGCAGGAACAGATGGATTGTAGGACACCTTGCCATAATGGTTGCAGTGGCAGCCCGCCGGCCATCCTCCTCCGACACGCCTTCTTTACCACCCCAACAATCTCCGATGTTTGGACAACGAGCTTCCTCACACACAGTGTGAAGACCAAGGCCCCTCAAATCTTTCTTGATCTTATGAAAAGAACCCCCAGATGGTATCTTGGTTTTCAGAAAATCTGGAAGGCGAGGGCTGGGTTTACATAGCGTCAACACGGATATCACGAGATGCTTGCAAGACTTGCCCTTTCGTAATTCCCAATACCACTCGCTGTACAGGTTCGCCCGATATAAAGTCGTCCAGAGTAGGTCCATTGTCCAGCGAATGACTAAAACTAGACTTTGCCTTGGGGAGCGAGACGGATGAAGGTGTTGCCAAGCAGCGAGCTTGGGTCAGATAGAGTGTAGAATGGCGAAAGAAGGGTTTGCGAAACTGGGCCACCATCTGAGCGAAGGAGAGGTAAGACTAAGTATGCTAATCATTAGTAATCGTGTCCAGTCTAGTGACTCTAGTCCACCCAAGTTCCCGCGGTGCTACGACACTTGTTCTGTAAGTACTTATGAATGCCCTCTCTCGAAGAGAGGAGGAAACCCTCCTAAAAACCACAAAGGCACGAGCCTTGAAGGAGTGTGATCCAGTAGTTAAAAGTATGTACTTTCCTCACCACATCTAGCTTCCGCTTTATCGATATTTCCCAGAATTCGCAGAGTGTGCCCAAGGGCGGACGCTCTCAGTCGCTTGGGCTTGCAGAGACAAGTACAGATCGTTGCAAGAGTGCATGCTTCAATTGTATGCATCCCATAGCATTGTATCATCTGTCAGAAAAAATGACTTGTTTCCATTCACTATAGTACTGGCCCAGAGGCCATGGAAATAGTACGCAAGGAATACCTTCGTCTGCGAGATCGGACCGTGGTCCCATCGTAGAGATCAGGGAGTCTCGGTGCAATTATGACAGACAATAAAGGTTAAATGATTTCCAACACCAAGCTTTCGTGCCCAATGAAGAGTAATTAGGTTGTGTCAAGTATACACAACGGTGATATTAATGTAAACTCGCAGGTAGGCCTTTCAATACTTGGGTCGATCCTTACTTGGGACCATTCACTGCCATCCACTGAACATACATTCCCATGATGGAGGTGATGAATCTCGTAGAGGGCTGCGTCAGGACGACACAGATGATGATGCGCGTTACTCACCCTGCGAGGCCAACGATGCCATCATTGACGTTCACGAGGCCAAGGTTGGATGCTGGTATCCAGACGTCCAAGATGTCGATGACAAACTGGTAGCGAGTATCCGAACGCATTCTGCGCGGTGATCAGCCCGAGGACAGAATAAAGAGGAACTGCACACTTTTCGACAGCAAGCTGCCTCGCCTCGCGCTGTGCCATGTCGCTGAGATCTTTCTCGCCCCAGGATTCGGACGCACGCAGCTTCTTAGCCTCTTGGGCAAGCCGGCCGGCCTGCAACTGGGGGATGAGGGAAAATCAGACATGCTCGGAGACGCTTCCGACCTTGAGTAGGCCATGTGTAATGCTCAGCAGAATCCCGGACAGCCAGAACCGGTTTGAGATGGAAGCGACTCTCTGAGTTGTGGAGGGCTTGAGGTTGATGATTTTTATTGCATTTGCCTGCAGGAAGAGGAGAACATGCTAAACATATCCATATCCATTGGTAAAATCAAAACAAGCTTACCCAAACGACGGCATCATAGGTGAGGTACCCAAAGTACGCAAGTTGCCGACCGATGGTGGCAAGCTGTTCGCCTAACTCGGTGGAAGATTGGGCTGCGCGGAGGGCAGCCTGAAGGTGTTCGACAGGCTTTCCGAGACGCATGACTGCGGATGATTAGGATCGCGAGGGAGAGGTATAGCGGCACTCACGCTTCCGACCGAGGGCGAGATGGTTCTTGAGAGCATTCCAACGGGCGACCTCTGCCTTGTTACCGCGAGAGAAAAAGAACCAAGCGAGAATGCGGGAGAGATACTGTATGCTGCGGTAAAGCTAGAGAAGTAATAAGTTGCAGTAGAAGAGCTGAGGTTGGACGTATGTACCTTGTCTCTGCCAAGATTAGTTGCGCCGTATTTGAGGGACTGGGAAACGTAAGGGTGAAGAACGAGCTGGGATGCGAGGGACGACATGTAGGACAGTGCGGCGATAAGAGAGATGCTACCGGGAAGTGAGCGTTGGAGAACAAGAGCATGTGAGGGGAGACACATACCCCGCAAGAATCACGTGGATATACCACATCCGCCTCCGTGCCGGTGTCCGCGCTGGAGTCGTTCCACCACTCGGGATCGTCTCCAGCGGTGGACAGCGGGGGTGTGCACTAGTGCAGGTCGTGGGGAGTGGCGAGAGGCGATAGCGGAGCGCGCGTCGCCAAGTACTTACCGCGGGGAATTTCGGAAGGGGCGGGTAACTTTTCATTCCCATTCCTCCTCTGCCATGCTCCCCGTCGTCGTCCGACGTCGCGTCGCCCCTTCGGTATGTTCCCTGCACACGTGATGCAAGGCATCCAGCTCAGATATAGCCCTCTAGACACTCAGACACATGACCACCCGTGTCATGGCAAGTATCTATCCCCTTCTTCGTCTTGTACGCTCACTACCCCCCAGTCGTACAGACGAGAGCGCGACACTTTTGGTGACCTCCAAGTCCCCGCAGATCGTTACTGGGGTGCCCAGACACAACGGCATGTACCCTCGCCCGTTCTTCTTCCTCTCACACTCAACCGATTCACAGTTCACTCCAGAACTTCGACATCGGGGGTCCTGCGGAAAGACTCCCGCCACCGCTCATCAAAGCCTTTGGTGTGCTCAAGAAAGCAGCATCCATCGTCAATGTCAGCTATGGCATGGACCCCAAGATCGGTGACGCCATACAGAAAGCGGCCGACGAAGCACGTCACTCCTCCCCCCCGTCACACCTTCCAACTTATCTTCTCTCTCAGGTCATTTCCGGAAAGCTCATCGACCACTTCCCCCTCGTCGTGTTCCAGACCGGAAGCGGTACCCAAAGCAACATGAACGTTAACGAGGTCAGCTAGCCGCTTGCGTTTTTCAATTCTCCTTCCCGATTACCACAAAGGTCGTTTCCAATCGTGCTATCGAGTTGCTCGGCGGTGAACTGGGTTCCAAGAATCCAGTCCACCCCAATGATCATGTTAACAGGAGTCAGAGCAGCAACGACACGCAAGTTGCTTCCCTATTTCCTACTTCTTGCTGCAACTCACCGAATGGATATAGATTCCCAACAGTTATGCATATCGCAGCCGTGACAGAGATCCACCATTCTTTACTCCCCGCGCTCACAGAACTTCGAGCTGCTCTCCAAGCCAAGGCCGATGCATTCAAGGACATCGTCAAAATTGGACGGACACACCTGCAGGTATGCATGCTTTCCCATCGAATCCAGTCAAGACTTGACTTTTTCGTCTTCCCAGGATGCGACTCCCTTGACTCTTGGACAAGAGTTCAGCGGTTACGTTCAACAAATCAGCAATGGAATCGAGCGTGTAAAGGCAGTTGTTCCTCGCTTGAGCCTTCTCGCGCAAGGTGGGACTGCAGTAGGGACTGTGAGTTGGGCTCTGTCGTTGCAGTCTGTTCTGTCGTTTGACGCGTCTGACAGGGCTTGAACACCAAAAAAGGCTTCGATGTCAAAGTTGCCGCTGAAATTTCAAAGATCACCGGTCTGGAATTCAGTACTGCACCGAACAAGGTAGGTAACCTCGCTGATCCGTGTGGCAATCTGTTGAAATTGCTGCAGTTTGAGGCCCTTGCTAGCCATGATGCTCTCGTCGAGGCTCACGGTGCTCTCAATGTCATTGCTTGCTCCCTGATGAAGATTGCTAACGATATCCGTTTCCTCGGCTCTGGTCCTCGCTGTGGGTTCGGCGAGTTGAGTCTCCCAGAAAACGAGCCAGGGAGCAGCATCATGCCCGGCAAGGTCAACCCCACGCAGTGCGAGGCAGTCACGATGGTCGC
>JBBPJN010000500.1:0-13334 GCA_038088755.1 Boletus aff. separans
AGGGGGGTGAGTCGTGTTTGTCGGTGTTTATTAGCCTTGACGCCAGAGTCACTAAGCATCGCGACAAAGCAAGTCGACCTAATCTCAAGATTGTAACAAGAGTGGTGACCGAGCTACATGGATGAACGGAATCCACTCGCTAAATGGTACTTCGCCACTTCTCTCGGAGACTCCTAGTAGCTTCCTGCAGTGCTCGCGCAGCTTCCCGATGACCCGACCTCGTGCCGTCCTGCAACAGGTGCTCGTGCACGTCCCTGGTCACAATAGGCGCAAGCCTCGCAGACCGGCCACATTGTACTAGTGACTCCAGCGTAACCCGCAAACAGCATTCCTGATGCGATGCAGATGGCCTCGTCGGAGAGATCCTTGTCACCTATATTGCCGTCTGACATTGGCCACGAGAACGTGATAATACGATGGTGTCGTGCTGCTTCACGTAGCGTTGATCGGTGGTTCTGAAAGACAATAGTGTCGAGCATGAAAAGGAATAGTGAATAATGACGAGGTTGAGTGTAGATGAGAGTCGAGCGAGCAGTTGGAAGACAACTACTTTTCCCTATACCACACTTGCCCTCGTACATATTCAGCAATAGATTAGGTCCTGTCCAGGTTGAGATGCATGCTACCCCGCTGGTGCCCAAATCTAGTAAGCGACGGGTAACTCACATGCTTCTGACAAGCGCGGTTGTCTGGCATTCCATAGCAGTCAGTATTAGTATGGTTCTCTATCCCATGGCGGCCTGCACAACATACACAAGTCTCAATAGTTGACTGATCATTTTCAAGAGCTTCCATCGGCTCCGGAGTGTGAGCCAGCCGCGCATATAGTCATAGGCGGAAGATTTGCTGCGGAAATCATTCCAGTCTCGGACGGACAGATCCTTTTGCAAAGGCCCTATATACGCTATGCGCTGGAAGTGGTACCAGATCAGACCCAACTGTGGGGCAGATTACCCGGAAGTATCTTCACGTGCTGTAGGTAAAACACATCAGTGGTGAAATGTGATAATAAGACTTCGTTAGCATCACGTGGATCAAAGGTGTACATGATAATTAATCAAGGAGACATGGATGACAATACAGGGGGGTACGTTCGGGTGGCTAACAGGACATGCTAGGAACATCAGACGATGTGCGTAGAGGTGTAGAAGGTGTACAATAAAATCATGGTCACAATTGTGTGGTAGAATGCCAGAAGAGAAATAAAACGGACTTATTGAAAACAACAATGTTTTGAGAGTTCTACTCGGTGAAGATGCCAACTCGATTGTACGGGGAAGTGGGGATGTGTTGATCATCGTGCATGATGTATCATCGTCTAGCGATGCGCTTGCGTTGGGGGCCGTCCTCTTCCACATCCATGGAGTCACCCGATTGGATGGGCAGTTGCACGTGACCTGCGGAGCGTTGACTTCTTGTCCGCCTCCTGGAATTTCCTGAAGTGGAAGTAACTGGTGAAGGAGCGCTGCTACCAGAAGGCGAGAGCACGTCAACAGCAGCCGACGATGGGGTCGCATCGAGCATCATCATGACCGCATGTCTACGTTTGGCGCCTGCTGAAAAGTCAGATTCAGGAAGGGCGGTTATCGGAGTAATTGCGGGAACACGAGAGAGATTCTCTGAAGCGAGAGGCAGGGAAGTGGATGATGTCAACGAAGCGGACGCGGTGTCGGGAATGTCTTTGCGTGCATTGGGTGGACGTGCTTTTGTGATGCGTGGAATGATGTTTGTAGTGGTTGGTCTGGCAGGCGTCATAGTGGGGGACGGGGACGAAGGGTGGTTCGGCAGATTGACGTTATTCGACAAGATGGGGGAGTGTGGTGTGAGCGGGGCAGGGACTGGCTAAGGTGGGGTGAGTCATTTAACAGCTTTACTCGGTGGTTGGTATCTTACAGGGCTATCGTCTGGTCTATAGGAAGTGGATGATGGCTGAGGTGGTTTCTGAGATGAGGTAGAAGGGAACGAATGGGTACGCTTGTGTGCATCTGAGTGGTTGCATGGCGGGGTAACCCTCGCACGTTCACGTTCTTTCTCGCGTTCTTCGTCTTCGTCTTCTTCTTCCTCTCTCGACCTGACCGCCTCCAACCTTGCCTCTATCCAGTCCAAAATACGACCGACTGTCATCTCACCGCTGTGTGCGTTATGGTCGGAGGGGGCGATGCCACCTGCGGAGACGCCTTGCTGAATCATGATCATGAGATCCTGGCAGGCCGCTGCGTAGCCTGCGTTGTAGGCGCGCTTTGAAGCATGTCGTGAGGATCTATAGAGAGTTGTGATGCTGAGTGCGGCAGCTGGGAAAGGGAATGTGAGTGGTTAATTGGCATTCGTGGGGGAGAAAGAACCTTTGAAGTTATTGAGAAGCTCCTTTTCCGCCTTTTCAAAGTTGGATGCTGGGAGCGACTTTGCGAGTCCGTTCAGGTCGAGGGATTCCATCGTCGCCGTCGTCGGTGTTGTCGGTGTGGAGGCCAACTTTGTGAGTATATTATCGTCGAGAGGTGGATTAGCAAATCATCTGCGCAAATATTCCTGATGGCACAGATTTCGTCCGATCGTATAAGTACTGTATCTCGGCTGGCGCAGCGACTCGCTATGGACGGTTTTCACCACTGCCGTCGCGCGAGCCCGCTCGACCTGTCTGACCCGTGCATTCGCGCTTCTTGGGCCGCGTTCGTTCCCGCAGTCTTCGTCGCCGTCCTCTGTCTCTCCTCCATTCCGCTCCCACTTCCCGCCTTCGCGAGGAAATTCGGTCGCGCCATCAAGTTGCCCTTGGACAGGTTTCTCACTCTCCGCGAGGCAGAGGCCTTGGATGCTGGCGAACCCCTCAGCGCGGAATGTTTCCCTGATAGCGCAGTCCCACTCTGGCGCACAGTTGCACTCGCGTTTGTTGCACTCGTACAAGCACTTATTTGGCTGGCTGCCGGCGCATACATCCTTATCACCCATGAAATTGACACTTGGACGGGTGTATGCGCTGTTTTGATCGGTTCAACCTGGGTTTATGGTGTATGTAAACCCGTTTTTTGGCCCAAGGCAACTGCGCACGTGGACCTCTTCTTTTTATATGCCATCCATCTCGTCTTTGGCGTTGTCGTTCTTGGCGGCGTCATCTACGATCATAACCTTTTTCATGTGCCTCTGGAACCCCGTATCGTGTTTGCCGGACTCGTATTCAACTTGGTCGTTATCCTCATTGAGCTGGCACTCACCTCAACAATGCCTATGGAACTTCCAAGTGGTCGCATTGACAAGGGGGATATAGTAAGTGTTCTGGTACCACTCTCACATGCCGATAATCTCCATATATACGATAGTCTGTCAAGTATTCCCCAGAAGACTATGTTACCATTGTCCAATGGGTTACCTTCAGCTGGGTTTATCCGCTCATCAAGCGTGGTACCAACACGACCTTGAACGAGGAAGACGTTTGGGACCTCAGCCCAACATCACAATCTCGCCCCGTCTTCAGCAAGTTTGCTACTATCGAGTGAGGTCCACCCCGTCGTGCGCGAGAGCAGCTTTTGATGGTTTCACAGGGGGGTATCGCTTCTCCGTCGCCTTTTCTGGGCAAACTCTTTGGATCTCATGTGTGTATCTCGTATTCTATATTTATTTCTTCCGATACTTATTGTATCCTAGCGTCGACTTTAGCCTGACGTTCGTCAGTGTCCTGTTCAACTATGCTTCTCCATTCTTCCTCAAGTGAGTGACTTCCGCCTTGGCGTGTTTTGTTGATCAATCTTATCCTTCAGAGTCATTCTGGATTCCATCGAGACCAATGCCACAGAGGAACAACGTGCAATGGCATACATATACGCTTTCTTGGCATTCCTTTGCACAGTACTCAAAGTATATCTATTTCTATCTCCGTCCCTCGTGCATATAACAATTTTCAATACAGGCCGAAGCGGATGTACAACATCTTTGGTATGGCAGACGCGCTGCCACGCGGATGCGTGTGGAGCTCATGGCCGCCATCTACGACAAGGCACTCAAGCGGAAGGACTATTCAGGTGTCACCGATAAGGACAAACTTAGGGAGGACGCAAACAAGAAGGCTGGTGTACCAGCATCTGAGGACCCATCTGGAGATGAACCAAAGGCTGGGGCCGATGTTGGCAAGATTGTCAACTTAATGGCTGTTGATGCAAATAGGATCGCCATGATGGTTTCAGGAATGTATTTCATTTACGGAGGTAAGTCTGATGATGTACGCGATAAGTGGCATTCACGCAAGAACCTCAGGTCCTCTGGAAATCATCATTGCTGCGACATTTTTGTACAAGTATGTCTTCTGTGATGGCTTTCAGGTCATGAGCTCATTTATGCATAGTCTCCTTGGTCTTTCTGCTTTCGCAGGATTCATCGTCGTGCTTGTCGGGTGGCCTCTGAATAGCTACGTCATGAAGCGCAGCATCCGCATCCAAAAGGGTCTCTCTGCAGCGCGCGACAAGCGTATGGGGGTCCTGAATGAGCTTATCGGTGCCGTGAAATTCATCAAATTCTTTGCTTGGGAGGAGCGGTGGATTGACCGGGCGATGGATGCGAGGGGAGTCGAGATGAATTGGATGGTCAAGGGTAGGTCACGTCTTCATCCCAGTTCATGACCAACCATTAGGACGATCTTCTAACGCGACGACATTGTCCCAATCGTCCAGCCCGCCTCAACTCGATCATGTTCTCTGCTATCTGGAATTCGGCGCCAATTTTCGTCTCCCTCATTTCGTTCTTTGCATACGTGTACCAGGGAAACCAGCTCACAGTTTCCACCGCTTTCACTTCCATTGCGTTGTTTAACATGATTCGGTATGACAAATTCTAAGTGTCACTCGTTTCCATCCTTATTGCGTCTGACAGCCAGCCATTGAATATCATCCCCGCTTGGATTGTTCAAATACTTCAGGTAAGTCCATCGCCTCTGTACGTAAGAACGGCCACTCACTTACCTACATTTTTATGTGATTAGACCGGCGTGGCACTGAAACGCATCGAGACATATCTCGGAGAGGAAGACGTGACAGAACAGGTCTCATCTATCAAGCGTGCTCGAGTACCTGCAGATTCACTCGCCGCAGATGAGGGTCTTGCGATTGAGGACGGCACGTTCAAGTGGAACGAAGTGCCAGAGGAGATGAAGGGCAAGAAGAACGACAACACGAAGAATGGGGGGCCGGGTGCAAAAGGCAGTCGGATCCCCACCGATGGAACAGATACCGTCGTGGATGTAGAAAGTTTGTCAGGCAGGTCTGGGGTCGAGGATCGCAAGTTTGAACTGAAGGATATTTCGGTACGATTCCCTGATGGCGAGCTGACGCTCATCACTGGTCCGACTGCGAGCGGCAAGTCTGCATTACTTGTGAGTCTTTGTACGCAAGAGCAGTTATGATGCTGACGAATACTATCGTAGCTGGCACTCTTGGGTGAAATGACGATTACCAGTGGAAAACTCATTATGTCTAAGAACACTTCCAACATCGATGAACATGGAAACATGCACGCCATATCTTATGCTGCGCAATCACCCTGGTTGCGACACCAGTCGATTAAGGACAATATTCTCTTTGGGTATCCATACGACGAGGAAAGGTATAATGCAGTCGTAGAATGTTGTGCATTGAAACCCGATCTGGACATTCTCGAAGATGGGGACCAGACGGAAATTGGCGCGAGGCGGGTTTTATATAAAGAAGCACTTGCTGTGTACTGAATGTACCCCCTAGAGGTGTGAGTTTATCTGGTGGACAGAAGGCTCGGTGAGTTTAGTCACAGATGTATGGACATGGACGTACGCTAATTGTCGTTCACAGTGTCGCGCTTGCTCGCGCTGTCTACGCTCGTACGAAATACGTTTTATTGGACGACCCCTTGAGTGCTGTCGTATGTTCCTTACTTCTCATTCTGATGGCCCGCTGAGAGCATCATGGCGTGTAGGACAGCCACACCGCGAGGTTCTTGTACGAAAAGCTCTTACGCGGGCCTCTCCTAGCCAACCGGACTGTAGTAAGTCTCAGTCCTTTCGACCCGAACATTGTGCTTGATCTATGCGCCAGATCCTTGTCACACATCATGTCGAACTGGTTCTCCCTGGAGCCGATTACTTAGTGAGAATGCTTGACGGACGGATTGATATCCAAGGAACAGTAAAGGATTTACGTGCCAAGGGTGTTTTAGAATATATCACCCAGGATGCGGAGGCGGATGTAAAACAGGAAGAGCCAATCGCTGCGAGCGAGGCGCCTGTGGACAGTGCTCCTGTGGAGCCTGCAAAGGATGGGTCGAAGAAGCCAAGGAAGCTGATCAAGGACGAGCATCGGGAGAGCGGTGGTGTTAAATGGTCGGTCTACAAGTCCTATCTAAAAGCCTCGTGAGTCATCTTTATCTTTTCCCATCGACTACGTGTAAAGGCGACTCATACGACTGTCCAGGTCGTATTGGACGTGGTTCATACTAAGTGTATTGATCATCCAATCGCAGGGCTTGGGGGTTATTGAGAAGCTTTGGGTTCGGGTGAGTGCTGCTGCTGAGAGACGGATTCCGAAACTCAGTCATTTTTTAGGAATGGGGTCAGGCTTATGGTAACAGCACAACGGCCGCGCCATATACCTTCGCTTCGGTTGTCTTGACAGAAAATGAAGCACTAATGAACGGTTTCCTTCCCTCGCATGACACCGCACACTACTCGAACCCCTATTTCCATGTCCAAGCCTCTCGGAAGCTGTTGTGGTTCACTCTTCCCGACGCAAACGACGACCCGCTGTTTTACGTTGGGGTTTACGGTGCAATCGGCCTCATGACGGCGCTCGTCGGTATTGTGTCAAGTGCAGTGCAGTACACGGGTGCGTTGAGGGCATCGAGAATAGTGTTCAGGCAGTTGTTGGAGGGTGTGGTAAGAGCTACGATGCGATGGCATGACGTCACACCTCAAGGTGAGTGTTGCTTAGTCGAACGTCCAACATGGATGATTTATGGAGGGTGACCAGGTCGTATGCTGAACCGGTTTGGTAAGGACATTGAAACAATAGACACTAACTTGGCGAGTTCGTTGTCTGCTGTGAACTCGTCTTTGGCAACCTTTGCTGCTGCCATTCTCACAGTCGCGTACGTGGTATTCCTGTTCTTTGGACAATAAAACTTATTGCATTGTATTTGCGCTTGTAGGGTCGTGTTCCCGTGGTTCCTAATTCCCGCTTTCGTTATCGGGTACTTCTATCGTCTACTAGCCATTGGGTACTTGAATACGGGTCGTGATCTCCGTCGTATGGAGTCCAACACTCGGTCGCCGATTTTCTCTGGGTTTGGAGAGTTACTAGAGGGTATCGTGACCGTTCGGGCGTTTTCGGCGGAACGTCGGTTTATGGATGATTTACATTGCAAGATCGATGTGACTACAAAGGTCGGTATTTCCTAACTCTCGTCTACGTTACACGATGTTGACGCGTGAATACACAGATGTGGTACAATTTCTGGATGACGAATCGATGGCTGCTGCTCAACTTTGACACCCTCGGGGGTCTGGCAGTGTTAATAACGACGTTGTTTGCACTTTCTGGATACGTCACAGCTGGTACCGCGGGTCTTTGTATCACGAGTGCGATGACGTTCACAATGAGCGTGTATTGGGCGTGTCGGTTCTGGACCGCTCTCGAGCTTGATTTGAAGTGCGTGTTTCTGTATGCTCTAGTTGCTCTGTTTGAATGATGTTTTTCCGACTAGTTCGGTTGAGCGAGTTGTTGAGTATCTCGATCTCCCTCAAGAACCACCTACTATCATCGAATCAAACCGCCCACCTGCGTACTGGCCATCGAGCACGAGCTCAAATCCTTTGATTAGCGTCGAGAATTTGGTGGTCAAGTATGCCCCGGAGCTCCCGCCAGTATTGAAGAATGTTTCGTTCCAGCTCAACGCGAGGGAGCGGATAGGTCTCTTGGGAAGAACAGGCAGCGGCAAGTCAACGTTGGCCATGAGTATTTTGAGATTCGTGGATCCGGTACAGGGAAGAATCTTGATTGATGGGATTGACATATCAAAGATTGGTATCCATGATTTGAGATCCCGTTTGGTGAGTACTTGGGAGGTTTGCGTAAACGAATTTAATGTTGATTGGGACATGTAGACGTTCATTCCTCAGGATGCAACACTTTTTTCTGGGACGTTGAGGGATAACCTAGATCCTTTCAGTGAGTGTTTCCAGGTATTACTGGACGACGTGCTAATTGTCCATGTTTACATGGCAGATGAACACGATGACGCCGAATGTTTGGATGTTCTCTATCGCGTTCAAATGCTCTCTGAAAGTGCCTACCAATCACAACGCAACTCTCGGACACCCAGTGGCACGTCGACGCCTGCTGAAAACGGTGCCTCGACGCCCGCTGAAGATGGTGCTTCAACTGCGGCCTCGACTTCCGTAACCGAGGTAGACGACAAGATAATGATCACGCTCGACACCCAGGTCTCTGCGGGTGGTACGAACTTTTCACAGGGTCAACGACAACTCATTGCAATGGCACGTGCGTTGCTGAGACGGAGCTCGATCATTGTACTCGATGAAGCGACGAGCAGTATTGATTTCGGGACGGATGCTAAGATTCAAGCAACAATTAGGGAGGAGTTTGGAGACTCGCTGTTGTTGACGGGTGCGTCCATCTCTTGCAATGAATGTCCACAAGTATTGACGAGGCGGTTTCGGTGTAGTGGCACATAGGTTGAGGACGGTAATTGATTATGATCGATTGGTTGTGTTGGACAAAGGCGAGGTGAGTTCACGTTCCATCGATCATCGAACATGTTTCTCGTGTTGAACGTACGCACAGGTCGCGGAGTTCGACACCCCGCTTAACTTGATCCAAAAGGAGGATGGAATATTCAGAAACATGTGTCTCAAGAGTGGGACATATGCTGAGTTGGAGAGCGTTGCGAGGGCCAAAGCGGAGAGGGGCGTTGCGCGGCGGTAGAGTCTGCACTTTTTTTTTTCATTTAAGGGTGGTCCGTGTGATACTCTCGTGGGTATGCGCTCCTCTCCTTCTGCTGTCTAACCATAGTACAGAACCGTGAAATCGTAGTTGAGAGTTCCTGGCATGCAATACTTATGTATCTAACCGAATTGCTCACGACGCAACCTTTCAAATGGCGAGGGGACGTCCAGCTAAGTTGTTACCACGGAAAGTTCTGCAACCATATTATAACACCCGTCGCAGTGCGTCTCACAATATCGTCGCCTCGGACCATGGCGCTCCATATCGACACAGAACTTGCGTGCTAAATTTAGCAGATCCCCGTCGTTTTGCCGCGGCGTTCACTATCTAAGCAGACTAGCCCGGACCAGTGGAACAGTCTCAACTCGGTTTTTTTTTCACCTACGTTGAGCGCATTGAACGTAGCTTTCTAGCAAAACGTGTTACCCGTTATTCGTCGACTCTGGGCCCACCTCTTCCCTGCCTTGCGAACGGTTTGCGGTGGCCTGTAAATACTAGACATGACCGACGCGTATGCGTCAGTATCGCGTCGTCACGACGCAGGCTCCGGCTATAGGTTAACCTCGTCGTCAGACAAGGATGTACAGCTGACGGGGACAGCACAAGAAGCAGAATTTCTCAATGAGGGTAGACTGTTCTCGTTCTTGGCATATGGCATCGCTGACGGTATATGCGCATTTTCCACAGCGTGTCACCTTCATAACAACGTCCCGGATCGTCCTCTCCCAAGAGGCCACCAGACCCTTCGTTACTGGTGCTATGCTTTTCATGCACTCCTCGTATCCCACATCGTGCTCGTCCCCATGTTCACGCACCCGGAACACCGGTTCATGGCCTCGATCGACAACACCACCGCTGCCATTGCACTCGGAGAACTTCTCCAGGCGTTTTACTCGGTATGTAGCATGAATGCGCCTCGTGGATACGTGCTGACATGACCCTCAACTGGAAAGGTATACGCCGCAGTTCTAGTGTGGATGACCCAACGGCTCGCGGTAGCAACAGCCATGTCGCAGCCACGAAAGCTCACCGCCGTGCACGACATATCCGACGCGTGGAACAGGATTGGGGCTGCGATCAAAACGCTATGGCAACAAGCCAAGGTTATATCGACCCCGTCGGCTGTCTTCTTCACGTTCGCATACCTCAGTGCCATCTCGGGCCTGCACATCGTCTCGTCGTCGGTCATCCAATTCGAGTCTTTCAGCAATACTGTAATGGCTGTCGTTCCGTCGACGTTGGCGTGGCCCTCGCTGTTGGTCAACCTCTCTGATCTTGCTTGGGGGACGATTAGCCCCTTGTTGACGTCGTGGCCACTGTTATCGATTGCTATGGGGTTGAGTGGAAGTATGCTGTGTGATGTACCATCCATTACTTGATTCCATATACATGGGGGCCATCGTGAATGCGACCAACATCACTGCCAACTGTAGTCACCTTCCCAACATTTCAACTGGCACATGGATAACCACTCAAGTCTCCCATTATCTCAATATCACTGGGCTTGGTGAAGTTGCTCTAAGAGTATCAGGTACAGTATTCTTAATGTATCCCTCTAGGCATAGCAAACCTGGTTTCCTATATGGTACATTTGTGAGTATTGGTTGTACATTCCTGTGGAATATCTGTGAACAATTTATAGACAAATCCTGACTATATTGGCTATACTACTGGAGTGGAGACATCTGAAATAAGAAGTTGCTCGAGTGACCTCCAGGAGTGCAAATGAAGGTGCAGGTGAGATTTGAGTGACTATTCTTTGTTTTGGTCTCAACCTACAGTATAATCAACTTGGAAAAGTACTTGGGAATCTCTCAATCACATCATATTATGTTGCATGTACCCCAAATGCAACATCAATCACTGTCTATCTTTCCATGCAAAATGGAAGAACTATTCAGTACATATCTCTTTCTTCTAATTCTCAGCCTGACCCTTAGACAATTTGGATGTCAAGTCCAGCTACTGAGCTAACCCAGGTAGTGTGTATTTTGTTTCCTTTACATTGCATTGCATATTGGCTGATGGATATCATGTAGTCAGGCAAAAGCACAGGTAACCTGTGGATGGTAGCAGCATAACCCATACCCCTCCCAAGAGTATGGATTTACATGCAGGTTGGCAGTCAAAACCTGATCGGCAGACCTGTGTGGGTTTACCTGCAGGTCAGATCAATTTCATAATTATACTACAACCATAATGATAATGCTACTTCAAAGTAATTGGATCACAGCCATCTTCAAGCTCCTCAACTCCCAGAACATCTGGTAGCTCAGCTACAATACCTTTCTCACATTCTCATTCTTGACCAAATTCAGCTTGCTTCAGACACCAAGGTACAAAAGGGCATGGGTTAATTGGACAGATAGCCAAGAGTGGACATGCAAGAGGATTAACCAGCCACGGCTGAATGGCTGTCCAACATCAACCGAGGTAGCTATGGGTAGACATGTTAGTAGAATACAATACAAAAGATGGAATTATTGAGGTAGGCTTATTTTTGCTTATGCAGATACCTGTGCTGATGGACCATTCATGGAGATAAAGTCTGGACTGGCTGGTTCTAGCCACCTTATGAAAGAATGGATCCCCTTCTCAAACACAAATGGATTTGTAAAGTATATCAAGTATATCTACAATGGTAGTGCTATCCCCCATATTCATATTTTTTAGAATGTGATCACCAATAACATTGTATAATTTTTAGCATTCATACAGCATGTTCAATATATGAAAATTAGTCACCAGGTGTACTTATTGGACTATCAAGATATATAAGGTTTTTCACTGATTTTTTTGAATATTCTAATAATGTCATCAAATAGGCAATGTCTTCCTTCTGATAGATTTCCAGGTTCTTATGCATTCATAAGTCACCACTTTCTTGAAATGACAATTAGACTTATGCAGTGGCTCAAAAAAGTATTCCAATATTTGGTTATTTTGCAAAGAGTTGACATTTGCAAGAGACCCAAAAGGTGTTAGCTCTAACCCTTGCAGAGTCATCAATAGCCCTAACTCTTGCCCTGAATTTGAGCCCTTCATCATGTGATTTGGTTACCATGGCACTTCTACAATTTTAGTATTTTGTATGTCCTCCCTTTGCTTTTATCACTGCCTCTAGTTTTTTAGGTATGCTTTCTATTAATATTTGACACTCCTCAACCTCTATCTTGCCCCATTCCACTCCAATTCTCTTCCAAAGCTTCCAAACTTCTTTTGATGGTGTTGCATAGCTGTTAAGTTTATTTTTAAAGGTTTGCTAGAAGTGCTTAATAGAACTAAGGTCTGGAGATTGTGCTGGCTAACTAAGGACCTTGATCCCTTGAGATTTCAGCCATTTCTTGGCTCTTTTAGAGGTACACTTGGGGTTATTATCTTGTTGAAAAATAATGCTTTTCTTAGGAATTCCAGAATATTTCATAGTAGAAAGCAGATTATCCTCCAAAATGAAAACATACTGCTCAGCATTCATCCTCCCTTCTATCTCTGCAAGAATGCCACTCCATTCCAATCAATGCATTTCCAAATCATCAAGAAACCTCCTCCAGACTTGACTATCTCCTATATTTTCTTTTCTTGCAAAGGCTTTCCTACCACTTCCTGTTATGGACACCACTAAAGCCATACTAATTCACCCTACTTACACTCATTTTGGACTTTGTAGCAACTCTTACTTTCGGTTGTCATGTGACCCTACACATGATCATGGGAACCACACGTGACATGGTCTAGGCCCTAACATGTGCCCACCTTATTTCCTCTTATCTATTCCCATGGTAATCTCTGTGTACTTCCTTTCCCACATTAATTGTCATGGACCACTACTAAAGCGTACTCTTTTTTCACCTTCCTTACACTCATTTCAACCTTCGTTTCAATTTCCACTTTTCAAACGTCACGTGACTAGCACGTGATCGTGGGATAACATGTGACCTGGTCTGGACCTAACACGTGCCCCTTTATCTCCTATAGATCTTCCCATGGTAATCTCCGTGTTCTTCTTATCCCACACTCATTTCCGCTCCTCCCTTTCTTCTTTTCTTCTCTTCTCTTTGATCGCCGTCTACCTTACTTCCACGCTGTCATTGTAATAGTTTACCCTATCTCCACGTATGATACTTACCATACTTGGCCTGGTCTGTGCGCAGCAGGCAGTAATATAAAAGGCTAGTGTAAACGGCTGAAGTCCTCAGTTGTTTCCACTTGTCTCTACACGTCCTACGGGAGGGAGATTAAGGATCGATTCACAGCGGTCTTGTACAACCGGTAGACCTGTTCAGTCAGGCCCGTGCATCCCGCGGTTGTTCCTTCGTGAGGAACTCAAACTCGCAGAAACGAACTAAGTGCGAAGCCTGGGCT
>JBBPJN010000501.1:0-13332 GCA_038088755.1 Boletus aff. separans
CGACGTCGCAATAAACCGTGTAAGTGAGAGGTGATTTCGCCCTCTTTTTTTTTTTCGTTGACGACGCCCTCGGCAGCCTTTGCAAAAACAACTACATCGACACATACTCGCTTTCCTCCCTACGGCGAAGATCGAGTCCACCCGCTTTCGATCAGTCGCATTCCAAACGCCTACGTCGAAGCTCCCGGAAGCAAGCGACGAAGGCAAAAGGAACACGCAACCGCGGCAGCACGATCGAGACCGCGCTTCCTCGTGGCGCGACGCACACACGGCAGACGAGTCCAAGACAAACGAGAAGAAACTCCTTACTCCCAGTCAAAAGAAAAAAATCGCGTTTATCAACAAAGAGGTTCACTCGGATGCCGATTCTGTGCATGCCTACATCGTTTTTGCTTACCCACCACCTCCTCATTCAAGACCACCCAATCTGCCTCCTCTACCCCCTGTCATGGATCCTTTTAGGGCCGCACAGATAGCCGTCGAAAAGTGTAACGGCACCATGTTTTTGGGCCGCATGCTCCGCATTGATGCTGTCGTAAGGAGGTCGACGGCAGAAAGTTTTTCAGATAACACGCTGCTGAGCTCAGCCATCGGAGACCCCAAGCTCACTATATTTGTCGGAAACCTTGATTTTGCAAGCAAAGAGGAGGACCTACGGGTATTTTTTGAAAGGATCGTGAGCGCGGAACGAGGACCTCCTGATACTGATTGCTCGCAAGAGGGGGACAGAGCCAAGTGCTGGGTTACTCGCGTACGCATGATTCGCGACAAGGACACTCAAGTCGGAAAAGGCTTTGCCTATGTGCAATTTTCGGTTCGTACGCCTTTCGTTCCGATTGAAGTGCGAACAGTGCATTGAAAAAACAGCCCCCAGGACCGGACGTGCGTCGATGAAATTCTCGCGTTCGAACCGGGCAAGCTCAGATTCGCAAAACGGAAACTACGCGTCCAACGATGTAAATCGGCACCTAATGCCAGCTCCATCGAAAAAGTTTCTCCTTCTAAAGCCGCACAGAGGTCTAATCGCGTTGTTGTACCACCCGTTCCGAAGGGCGATCCATCTCTTGGGAAAAAATTGGCTGAGCTGACCAAGGAGGAGCGTAAGCGTGTCAAAGCAGCGGATGCCGACCGTGTGGCTCGGAGAACGGCCAAGAAGAAAGCCAGGATGGCACTAGCCAAACAAGGGATGTCTATACAGAATAAACAACGAGAAAGGGTACGTAAGACGGGCACTGCCGAAAAGTCAGGTGCGCCTCCGAAGAAGACAAGCAAGGGGAGGGTGAGGAGCGAGAAAAGCATCGCGAAAAGGAATATGAAGAAGTAGTTTTTTTATTCGAGAGTTGTTTTGGATCCAACAAAACCAGTGACTCGCGGGACCATCACTGATGGAACACAAGCGGAGCGCCAAGCGGCTTGGACTAGTAAACATTCCCAGGTATTATACCGTCATTCACAACATGCGAATTTTCATGAAAATGAAAGCTTGTGCGGGCTCCTTCTCACCATGACTGTGTATCGATTGAAACCCAGGTTTGTTACTACACAGCTATTCGGAATTCTCCACCCGCGCCTAGTAGATCGCCTCGAACACTCCAGCAGAGGTGGGAAGGAGCCCGCATCTTGTGGTGCCAGTGGCACTCATACTATGTAGCACTACCCATTACGCGTGAGCACCTGAGAATGTCGTCGAGCGTTGACTCTCTCCTTCCAGCGCGTGTGCCTGTGCACGCAGAGCCGAAGGAGGGGTCCAGACGGAGCGCCCTGCACGCATGTCTCCCCACCGCAGTTGGGACTTCTTGAATGCCGTGGCTTAACGTGGTCATTTTGTGATGCAGCCGAATCTAGCACACAGTTCGGAACGAGTTGAGTCAGTCCGACGATCGGTAGGGCACTCCGTATGGTGCTCATGTCTTCCATCCGGCTGAGCCATATAGATTAATTTTCTGGTGCATCAGTGAGTATCTTATACAAGTAAACAACCAATTGCCAGTCCTTTTGTGGTCCGTCTAACGTTGCGCTAGAGATTTAGCAACAGGGAAGGTGCTAAGACAACAATGCAGAATCCATAACGCATAGTTCCGGCAGCGAGGTAACAACTTCTTCGAGATCATTTCCGCCCACGGGATACAAATCAAGTGACTGGGCATGGCCTTACGACTCCAAGCTAGTACATACTTGCAATGCCCCGAAGAATTAGAAGCACGTATGGCAATGAGCACGGTCTATTCACACCATCGTTCTCACCGCCGCTTGTCTTTCCAACTCTACGAGCAAACAGAATCGAGGACAATATTAATCTGACATACTCCCATCCCAGAGACCCTTCGTTCTACACCTTTGAGCCGCTGAACCCTCGAATAACACGCAATTGGAAACCCAAGATGTGAGCTACACTTGCGTTAGCTTTATCTCCACAACAAACAAGAGTTCTGATCAAACTTCGAAGTATTAAAAACCTGGGCGTACTAGTCCAATTTTGCAGCTAAGCCGTACTGTTTGTACCCAGATATCCAGGGTATTAATATTTATCCGTGTCAACGCTGGTGCGGATATGCTCCACTCGACGAAAAAGGTACAGAATACTCAAGCGCTCAAGTTTAAGAGTTCATGACGCTCAAATACGATACGTCATGCAGTCTCATTATGTTTTTTGGACCGGCGCTGACGATGATCTGGTTGTTCGGCCCCACGTTTCATATGAATTATGATCGGAGAGGCTCTACCCGATTGTGGTGTAGTTTCATGCTATAGATGTGGCTTAATTTCTGACAAAGTTCTCCTTTCCCCGTTCCTCGTACGTACCCAATATTCCCGTGTCAAACGTGGCCGTATCAGGATTACTCTAGTCTTCCTCGAATCGCTCGTCGTGAACAGGCTTCTCTTCTCGAGTCAACGTGGATCCTGGACACCACTGGCTCCCCTGGCTTACATTAGCATCGTCGGGCTGGTTATAAACAACTGTGCACTCTGCCATATTCTGCGCTTCCTTTGGTGCGCTTCTCAGCTCTCTAAAACAAGCAATGACTACCCTTTCAAGTTTCTACAACACGCTGGGTGCCTTATTCGTTGGCTTCAGCGTGTCTACAGTGTAAGTACCGCTCATGTTTACACAAGACAGTCACTTGATCACTGGACAGGTTATATGGCCTGTTCCTCGTCCAGGTGTATGACTATTATCGTCGATACCCTTTGGATAAAGCTGTGTATAAAGCAACTGTGAGTTCTTCTTTAAGTTGTCCTCGCGCGGCTTTCATATCCAGTCCCATAGGTCGCGTTGTTACTGTTCGTACCCCTTTTGCCCTCGCTGAATTTGACATATAGTTTTCTTCAGGCTATTAGAGACAACACACCAAGCTTTCGTCGGTCATTCCGTGTACTACTACCTAATAACGTGAGGTCTGTGGCCCTGGTCAACAGCACTGATAATCTGACGAAAACGTAGGAATTCTGTGAATATGGCTACGCTCTTTGAGAAACCACTTTGGTACGTCTGGTTTCTTAACTTCTAAGTTTATTACCTGTCGTTCAACAAGAATGTAGGTCTGGCATCGTATGTACCTTTCATAATCGTTTATGATCCCAAGTTGATAATATGGGCCCTTCCAGTTCCAGATTCTCACAGGGGTGAGTGCGTCACTTCCATCACTGATTTCATACATCTGAGAACACATCTCATTGTCTAGGCAGCGGTTGCCTCCATTGTGAAGTTGTGTGTACATTTTATTTTTTGATATTCCTTCTCTATGTTTACCCCCAATTATCGGGTAGTTTCTTTACACTACGCGTGTGGCGATGTAAGGATTCTATTTCTCTGTGATAATAATCTCATTGGCTCGCCTTTTCAGTTAGCTACGGGAATATGTTCCTGACAGCATTTCTTGTGAGTCTTGCCCCACGCCTATCGCATATGTGTCTGATCCTCTGGACAAGTTGCTTCTGGTCTTTGGCCAACTGGGTGAGGAACTGTCACCATGGTCATAGATTTCTTATCTCATCTAGAGACAATTTGCTCTTGCTTATTAACTGTATCCCAGCTCTCACTATCGGTAAGTTCCCAATGAGACCGTGAAAGATCGCTTCTGAACGCTAAGGTATTCATAGCTTTCGCAGTGAAAAGGTGTCAATTCTCTCGCATTTTACACCGCAACATTCAGACTGAGTATACACACCTTCCAGTTATGAGCTTCCTACACTACTTGATCTTGCAAACTTACGAGTCAGTTGGATTCTTAGTATGCGTTGTGCGGTACCCTCTCATTCCTGACTTGTTCTTACTTCAGGTTGAGGGGGGTGTTGCACTCGGTATCGGCGTTCTAAGTGACGCAGGTATAGCCATTTCACTTTGCTATTACTTGCAAAGCATGCGGTCGTCCTGTACACAGTACGTTTCTGGATTCTGGTGTTCTTTATACTGGCTTCTGATGATATGTCTGAAGGACCAAGTCTATTATTCGAAGTCTAACGCTGTACGCAGTTAGCACTGGTGTACTGACAAGGTGCGTTGGACCTAATCAGGGTCGATTTTCGGTTGATTGACATCGTCGTCTAGTACCATGAGCTTCACCACTTTAATCGTTGTATGTATTATCTGCGACTTTGCGGGGGTTGCTTACGCCCAACCCTTTGTAGTACAGCGTTATGCCGAAGAGTTTCATCTTCTTGGGTTGTTACTTCGTTCTGAGCGAACGTGAGGGAATTCCTGTTTAATCTACAAGAGCATTGAATTAACCCGTGATTTAGTATACGGAGTGGCATTCCTCGCGGCGTACGTTTCTATTAGATCGTAGACACGAAGACCTCACGGATATGTAGACTCAGCACACGCCAAATTGCACGGCAACGCGTTACTGACAGCGAGTCGCAAAGATTCTCGGTGTTACAAATAGCTGCAGATCAACGACGTTGCTCGCCCGGCCTCTGGCTGCAAGCTCACACAGTCAAGAGTGAACCAGTGGATGTAGAGTCTCCCAGGACAGAAGAGGTTTGTAATTGTCGACAGTGTTCAGACCTCGTGATTAACTCCATAGTACGACAACAGAGCATCCTAAGATCCAGCTATATCTTAGTAGTACGCAGATCACCTGATTTCATTTAACTGTCTACTCACCCTAACAGGAATCTCACAATCAGCAATGACAAAGCCTATCGTGCTTCTGTGTGGTAAAGCTCTGAGCATTACCTCCGACCGCGCAAGCATCCGCCGAATCTCACACTCATAGTTCCATTTATCGGCGTATGGATACCCTTTTCTTTCTGCGTTATCATCAACGCACCATTCCATTCCCGGGACTCTAGATTTGGTTTGTCTTTCGTGAGGGTTCACCTCCTGCGTTTTCGTTCATATGTTTCTTCTGTTTAATTGCTGTATCTACATGCTGTTCTGCGGATCAATTACCCTTGACTCTTTATACCCAATGTCAAGATCCGGGTCTTTGATCAACATCCGCCAAAGACAGTGTGCGCGACACGCTGAATTGGGCCTCACCGGTATTCAATATTCAGTACGCACTACCCTCCTCCGCGTCGAAGTTGAACGTTGGGATCTGAGTAATAGTTCATGCCAAAAAAACTGATTCACTCGGAACAATCTTCGGACGCTCCACGCGGTTAGGGAGGAGGGCGAGCTAATCTAAATAAAGTGACATTGAAAATCTCCTCCGCGTCCCTCATCGTGCTACATCGCCGTGTGTTGATGGTCTACGCAGAATGGGCTTTGTACCACCATCCACCGCGATCAACCGGTTCACATTTTGCCCCATCATGAACAATACGAACCTCTTGCAGCATCTGCCAGTGGTCAATACGGCCTTGCGATCCTGAATCCACCCGCGGAACCGACTAGCGGCACGATTCCAGTCCTTACGATCACCCTGTGTTGAACACCCTCGAGGTAAGCCTCCCCCCAATTCGGTACGCCCATTTACATAGTATGGATTCGGACGCGTAATGGCAAGCGTCGCCGCTTCTGCCTTACACACGTCATACCTTGCCCTCTGCTTACATTACCTCTCGAATCCCTCCCTCCCCCCCGAGTTTGATTACACACTTTCTTGCTCACCTTCGCATCTCCCATACTGTAGGCCCTCGTGTAGACGAGAGAAACGAGCATTATTCAAGGCCGCAGAGAGGCGCATAGCTCTGATATGACCTCCACGAAAGGCGGTCCACGTCCGGTCTGTGTGCCGTCGGGCAACACATTGACGACGCCCGACATTCATTTGAGATGGAATCGGAAGACCAACCCGTTCGAAGAGCTGTCTTGGCAGTGCGCGTGATTGACTTGCTCGAGTAAGTAGAGCGGGGCGACGTGTGATAGACGAGATTCTGTCGTTCGCCCCTTTTTTTTATTGGGTAGTAGACTTGTGCTCGTGCACGACGTCCGGCATGGTCGTGGGTGAAGGTAGAGGTCGTTTATGAAGTACTGGAGCCCTATGCAACAGAAAGGATAGAAAGGGGACCAGTGACGCTAAAAATATGTCCTGTTTGCAAAAGGACGAAGAAAAAGATATAATATGATTCTCAGCTTAGACTATTGGACTCAGGAAATACTGGCGGAATACCTCGCTTGCATCACCCTGCTTGCCCAACTACTTCGCTAGCATGTCGTGACCTACAGCGATTACAATCCATGAACATGCCGAAACACTGTACAAACCACAGAACACGGATTGTACCATCCAGCAACAAAGACGGTAGCCCTTGCGACGAATGTCATGGCTGGAGTATTTCGAATCATATTCCATTTTGCTCGAAGTTTGCCAACGGAAAGTCACCCATTCACGGATGAGTGTGAGAGAGGACGCGTAACCAGTACACATACCGAGTCAGCCAAAATTAGACACGCACAACAAACTGTCATGAGGGTCTCACGCGAGAATAAATAGCGGAAGTAGCGGTTCCAGCTGCTCTCTCGCGACCATGTTTCTTGGTAGGCTTGGCTTACTGTCGCTCGCTGTGCTCACTTGCCACGCGTCGTCGCAGTCAGTGTTGGGCTGGAAAAAACCTCCGTATTCAGAAGGCTACCCCCAAGTCGCATACGCTGCGCTGTACGACGATGGGCTTTTCACACCACTTGAGCATCTGAGCGCTCTTTCGGTCGACAGCTTCACCACCCTTGGCCATCCATACTTCCCAAACCACAGCATCAGGATAAAGAAAACAGACTTTTGCGACACAGTTGTAAAGTTAGCGTGCATCCCTGCATACATGCCTAGTCATTCCAATATGAGGCTCATGTGTGTTCTAGTGCTTACACGGGATACATCGACATTGAAGCTCGACACCTTTTCTTCTACTTCTTCGAGAGTCGTAATGATCCTGCGACAGACGACGTCATTTTCTGGACCAATGGCGGTAAGTTCCATTCTCGGAGCACAGCATGGTATCATAGAGTAACAAGTCGGACAGGCCCAGGGTGCTCTTCCAGTCTGGGCCTCTTTATGGAACTTGGTCCATGCAGGGTTCTTTCCGGAAACGGCACGACCTATCACCCCGAATCATGGAACACCAACGCGAATGTTTTCTTTGTCGATCAGCCCATCGGCGTTGGCTTCTCATATGCCGATTATGGTGAAGCCGTGGTATGTGGCATGCTTGGCGATGCAGATGCTTTTGCATACCTGACCACTCGACAGAGCACGACCGAAGAGGCTGCCGAAGATATTGCCGCTTTCGTGGCCATTTTCTTCGAGCATTTCACTCAGTTCAAGGGCCGTGCCTTCCACATGGCGGGTGAATCATACGGTGTAAGTTCATACGGGCCATGTTCCGGGGGTAACCATGCACATGTCTTGCCAGGGTCGTTATATCCCTGTCTTTGCAGCCCAAGTATACGATCAGAATTCCAAGCTGGTCGCGGCTGGGTTGACACCCATTAATTTGCAATCCGTCATGATCGGTATGTTGACATTCGACCCTCGGTACGACTGACCAACGCTTTGGATAGGGAACGGTATAGTTGATTACTTCACGATGACCCCATCATACGTCGACATGCAGTGTACGGCTGCTTCAGTGTTTCCGATTGCGAGCATCAGGTGAGTTGATTAAAATCTTGTGTGAGACCGGTGCTCATATGGGATACAGCTCATGTGTACGGATGAAGCAAGCTGTGCGTATCCCCCCTACTTGTAAGAACCGCTTGTTGATGTTGTGTATAGCTGCCTCGGTGCCAGAAATGGACCCTGGAGTCATGTATCAATCAGTACGATGCGTTAAGTTGTGGCGCAGCTCGTGACTTTTGTGACAACGAACTTTCTGCACCGTTTCTAGCTCTCGGTAAAGTCGAGACCTGTATGACGCTGACCCATTCTGATTAATACTGACAGGTATGAACCCATACGACATCAGCAAGAAATGCGAGGGTGACCCCGACAGCCTCTGTTACCCCGTTACGAAGTAAGGAATATATATTGTTTGCCTGATGTTCTGTCATGACCAGGTTCCAGAAACATAAAGAACTACCTTGACCTTCCTTCCACTCGTGCGCTGCTCGGTGTGGACCCATCCATCACCTCAAACTTCAGCTCTTGCGATGATACTGTCTTTGAAGCGTTTACTCGTACTCAGGACGGCTACCACGAGACATATACCCACATTTCCGGACTCCTCGAACGTGGCGTACGTGCACTCATCTATGTCGGGACGTACGATTGGATCTGCAACTGGATTGGCAACGAGCGTTGGACGCTCAAGATGCCCTGGACTGGACAGGAGGCGTTCGTAAGCCAGCCGTTGAGAGAATGGCAGATCGATGGCCAGGTCGCCGGCAAGACGAGGAGTGCGAACGGTCTGACGTTCGCTACCGTCAATGGGGCTGGACATATGGTAGGTCTATCGTTACGTTTAGGGACGCGGTGCTGACGAGACGTCCGCGCCAGGTTCCGTATGATAAGCCCAAGGAGGCGCTGGTGCTTGTGCAGAGGTGGCTAGCAAAGGAGGAGCTTTGAGGGCCACACCGGCATACCCGCTACAGTTTCCCGTCGGGACCTCGACCTGGCATGAGGTTCCACAGGGTCCGCCGAAATGGACGTGTATTATCTGTCGTCGTCTATTTTTTGGTGAAATTTTCGTTTCCACTTCTTGATCATAAACAAGGAGTCACGTAGACGCCCTCGGATGATCAAAACAACTTTTCCCAGATCATCTCGAAGTTGGTCTCATCAAGAGAGACTAAGTATGACAAGGAACCACCATATACGTTGACTTTGAACACCTGGGTGCGATCTGTTGGAACTCGAGATGAGTGAGATGAGAGAACCAAAACATTGTGGGAGACGACATGTATCCAGTCTACAAGTGGCGTTTTTGTACCCCTCTTCCTGTAGGAAGCCAGTCTCGAGTCTGCGTGCTTACACAAGATACGCCGACATCCACACCTTGTTTGAAAGACGCAGTGGTCCTGGCAAGGACGATGTCATCGTTCTGGACCAATGATGGCAAGTCACCGTCGTCCATGCGTACAGCGGCCGTTGCATAATAATTTAGTCTCCCAGGGTATGCTCAGTCTGTTGTAACAAATCCATTATGTGGCAAGGACGTTCCTGTATGGGACATTGGATGGTTTAAGCATCAAAAAGCAGACGCTGATCAGTAGACGTGCAGTAAGGAATCATGTTGACGTAGCACCAAGTTTCTCAATTCCTTGGGCTCGGCGTACGCATGCTAGTCTACGTTAGAATGTACTACTAAATCTAGATCTGTGGCAATGACACGAACCAAGGAGCATGCACCACTTTGAGACCACACGATGCCCGTGTGTTCCGCAAACGAGCCTACATCACCGAAACATCAACTGTGAAATGAGATTGTACGAAATTCTTTGGAATGGAAGTATTGGTTGTGGGTACGTCATCTTCAGCAGGACTAGCATCATGCAAGGACTGTGATATGGATGTTCGACAGCGAAACGCGCTTAACACGCTGACTATTAGGTGCGCATCGTACGACAGATGATGGATGCCTAGAACGAGTGGTCGACAATGCGCAAGTGTCGAGGTAGACTTGGGGAAGTGGCCGTCTGCCCTCTGACGCGATTCGCCCAGACACGTCAAGGCCAAGACGGTTGATCGACGGAACAATAGGACGAACATTTAACGTTGAGACGTCCAAGAGCGAAAATGCCGCAGTCGAGAGCGACGATTCAGAGCCAAACCAGATATCGATTGCGTGGAATCCTGGGAGTGTTATTTATACTATATCAAAGGCTGTGACTCTTGTGAGATATAAGCCCATCAAATGGGTCAAGAGGTCCGCACGGAGTGAAACCCTTGATCATGTCGATTCAACCTGGTCAACTTGGTCGGCACGGCTGCCCGTGGCAGATGCCACCTGCTGTCAGGCCCGAACTCGAGCTGTACGTAATACGGTATGGGAGAGCGGATCACCATCGCAGAGTTGGAGGACATAGCAACCACCAGAAAGGACACTCTCGGCTTTATTTCAAGCCTGTCCGATGCTCACCTTACCGACGGTGAAGTTCAAGGAATCAAAACAGAATGCGAATCAGATGTGCTTGGGCGCTTGTTTGTGGCGACTCGGATGTGCCTGAAGTTCAATATTAGAGAGGAACGGTTACGTGTCTTGTATGCGGTGGGGGTGGAGCTCGATGCCGACCTCGAAGGAATGAGGTGTGTAGGAGACAGAGATCCTCGATACTATGGGGATAACCGGAACATTTGAACCACTCTCGCGGTCACTGCGGTGCTTATAGGCACCTTTCGGAGCACCACCGTGCCACCACGTACAGTAACAGCGGCCATGATGCCGTTCCGCGACAAGTGTAACTCCGCAGGGAAGCGAGGACGGAGCGTGGGCCATCAATGAGTCGTTTCCTATAAAGCTCGCAACGCCAGGCGTCCTTGAAGCCTTTTTACCTCAACCCCCCGCCATCCCCGCCCCTGCTGACGTAATTGGCACCATTTGGCAAGCCCCTGCCGAGTCCTTTCAAATACTCAGATTCTGTCCTTTCACCAATACGACCACGACCGCACGACCCGCCTTGCTGGACGACGGACCCCGTGTATCGTCCACAACAGTCACGACACCCCTCTAGCACGTAAATCTTGGCTCTCCAGGGCTTTCGAACGCCGAGGCATGTTATTTCATCCGGTGAGCCATAATGTGTTCCTTCCATCACATGCAACTCGCTCATCCTGGAATAGCTTAGTCCAACAATCCCCCACATCGCTTATGCATGTTTGGGTGGCTTCGTTGTATTGGTCAGTTCATCCAACGTCTCCTTTCAGTTCGGCCCAAAGAATGAATGCATTCATTCTACCCAGTTTGGCATGTTTTCGTTGTTCATTCGTGAAAAGGTTTGTCTCAGCCAATCACTTCCACCACGTGCTCATCATCGTTGCAGCTGTATATAGGTGAGGCCTGTTGGGCCTTTCTCTTCGGTGTTATTATAGGCAAGTGCATCCGTTGCCTTCAAAGTCATGGTGTCACCTTGACGGGTTACTGGTTACAACTCAACCCAGGACCCTATGGTGCTGGCATATTCGATCCTCGCAGTTGGGCTAACGGTAATGAGCAAATATCGAACACCATCACTCTCGAGTTTACCCGTGTCGTCCTTGCTATCGGCGTCTTTGCCATCGGCGTCGAACTTCCAAAAGCTTACGTTGCCCGGCATTGGAAAAGTTTGTTCTTTCTGCTCGGTCCCGTAATGACTTGGGTGCGTCGTGTTGATCTTGGCTTTCATTTCACTTTTCAAAACACCACCATCAGGGATGGTTTGTATCCGCAGGCTTAATTTATGCCTTCATTCCCGGACTCGACTTCCTTTCTAGTCTTGCCGTCGGCGCGTGTCTAACTCCCACCGATCCCATCCTTGCCGCGGCTGTGGTGGGAGGCAAGTATGCAGACAAGCACGTGCCTGCGCACATCCGTCGACTACTGTCCGCGGAGTGTGGATGTAATGACGGAGCTGCCTATCCCTTCCTTTTCGTCGCCCTTTACCTCATCTTGGATTCTACCCCTGGCCAAGCGGTTGCAGACTGGTTTTTATTCCTTTGGCTTTGTCAGTCCTCTTTTTCATTTAAAAGTGTATGCTCACGAAATCTTGCAGTCGAGATTTTTCTCAGCGTAGTATTCGGATCGGCCTTGGGCTTCGCATTTCGACATCTCATGAAGTTTTGTCAACGTAACGACTTGATTGATCGTCAGTCGTATGTTGCGCAGTACGTCTCGCTTGCGTTTCTTAGCATTGGTATCATGACGATACTCGGCTCCGATGACCTTCTCGCTGCTTTTTGCTGCGGGACTGCCTTCGCATGGGACGGTTTCTTCAACCGACAGACAGAGGAAGCAGTGTTCAGTTCAGTAATAGATTTGCTGTTCAACGTTGCTTCGTTCGTGTACGTAGGTGCATGGATGCCCTTTGATAGCTTCAGCAACAAGACCTTGACACTGAGCGTCGGCCGCCTTATTCTGACCGCCGTACTCATCTTGCTCCTCAAGCGTCTCCCTATCATGATTGCCCTGTACAAATTCATACCCGACGTCAAGACTTTCAGGGAAGCTCTTTTTAGCGGTCATTTCGGACCGGTTGGCATCGGTGAGTCGAACACGCGTCGCGCTCGCGTGCAAATTACATTGACACGTCTTGTCTGCCACGTTCAGGGGCTGTGTACATCTCCACTTTCGCAGTTGGGTACCTCCCCAAGCCATCCAACCCACCCGCAAACCAAGCAGAATTTCTTGCATCTACGATCCAGCCCATCGTCGCCTTTATCGTGCTATGCAGCGTTGCGATACATGGATTATCCATCCCGTTCTTCTCTCTCGGACGTCGTGTGCATTCCGTCTCCTCACGAACATGGTCCCGTCATGCTGCTGGTCCTGAATGGGCCACGTACACACGACACATAACGCGTGGTGAGGACGTCGTCATCAATCGGGATCATGACGCGAGCGCGATGGAAAATGGTCGGGCTGGCCTTAGCGAAGAAGAAAAGACCGTTATGGAGAGCAGGCGTACGAGCTCTGATCTTAAAACTCCACACGAGGATGGTAGTTCGAAGACGGAGGGTACGCTAAGGGGTGGTGAAGAGACGGCCAAGGAGCAAACGCCTCCAGACGGGACCGAGACCTTGATGGAATGGAAGGAGGGTTCGGATAAGATCATCGAGCGCCGGGCAGGACCCGGAGAGGAGGTAGGTCCAGCTGGTATCGGACGATTTGATTGCTGATGGTCCATGCGAGGTTGACGTCGAAGTCGTCCGTCACGCATATAGGCGGGAGGGTCCTACTCCCACGGACGGTCCTTTGCGGATAGCCCAGGCTTACATTCACCATCTCCGCCACCCCTCTGAGAGCACTCCAAAGAGC
>JBBPJN010000502.1:0-13323 GCA_038088755.1 Boletus aff. separans
GGTAATGGATCCCGCGCTTGTTTGGACGGCAGGTGTAGGTGATGGAGAAAAGGTCTGGAGACAAATATCCATGTCTGATCTGACCAAAGATGGAAAGTGCACTATAAGGGTGACATTGCTGGGTTCAGAGGGAGGCTCCGACCATGTGGAAATTCATGAAGTTTCCATCGTTAATGCCGGTGATGACAGACCCGAGAAGGAAGAGCATTTCCTTGTCAAGATGCCAAGTGCCAATGGCCGACTCAGTTCAACTTACACCTGCCTGCCTCCGACCTGGCAGAATATTCACGGAGAAATATCTGAAGGTCGTGTCACTTTGAGCTGTGTCTTTATTTTTCTGACTTTAGTGCCAGTGGATTACAATCAAGATGCTGTCTCGCCACTTTGTGCCTTCCCCGAACACTGCTTCTGGTCAACATGCATCGCGGTGGATGACACTCGGTTGTTTGTTGGCCTTTCACATTCAAGCAACTTGTATTGCGTCGCTCCTGGATCACGGTCGGTATTACTTGCCAACAATGCCAATTCCTTCGTTATCGCATCAGGTTTCGTGATCTTTACCACCACAGCGCACGACGCCCAGTTCGTTCCCGTCGCGACGTTGGTACAGCATACGAAGGAAGAAGTGGAGGATCTATCCTTGGTGAACGGAAACTCGATCACGCAGCTGTCAAGCGATACATGGGAGAAGCGCCGTGTCGAGAGAGGATCCAGAATCGTGACAGTCGTGCCTAGTACCACGAGCTTGGTACTACAGATGCCAAGGGGTAACCTGGAGACGATCAACCCTCGTCCTTTGGTCATAGAAGTCGTGAAGGCTGCCCTTGACTCGTGCGTGGACGATCTTTTGCCTCGGGCGACGCTCCTTACAATCGGATTTGGTTACAGAGGGCGGTGGCAAAAAGCTTTCGTATCATGTCGAAGGCACCGCATTGGTCTCAGTATCATCGTGCAGCACAACCAGGACGCGTTCATGGCGGGAGTGTCCGAATTTGTTGATCAAGTCCAAGACGTGGATTATATTAATTTATTCCTAACTGACGTTGGGTCGGTTTTCACCTTTCTCGACGCCGAGTATCATATTGATAATCTGCGTAGGCGGAGCCAACTCACGCAAAAGGCAGTCACTGACGTCTGTGACGCCGTGCGTCGTCAACTTGAAATCAAGGACATCAGCAAGTATGTCCACTCTATTTTGACGGCGCACGTGGTCAAATCGCCACCAGATCATGAAGCGGCACTCGCTATGCTGCTTCAGTTACGAGGTTTGATGTGTTCCTGTGTGCGACTTTCAACGATACTCATGGACGTTTCTTCAGATTTGCAGCCAGACCTGGTGGAGGATGCTGTAAAATACGTCATTTTCCTCGTGGACGCCGATAGACTCTTCGACACTGCGCTTGGAATGTACGATTTTTCGCTTGTATTGATGATAGCCCAACACGCACAAAAGGTCATCGCTATTCAAGTACACGACGGGATCTATCTCACCTACCCTTGTTCCAGGATCCGAGAGAATATCTTCCATTCCTACGAGAGCTGAGAGCTCTCCCTCAATACTATCAGCGCTTCAAAATCGACGATCATCTTCAAAGATATGGGAAAGCATTGTCAAACCTCCATCTCGCAGGTCAGGCGAACGAATGGGTGCTTGCAAGTCGCTCACACCTTGATAGGCTCTGACTATTTTCGGGAGGCTCTCGATTATCTCGAGCGCCATCAGCTATATGAGGAAGGTCTCACAATTTGGCGAGGTACAGAACAACATCAGGTCTGGCCCCCTTCATCTCCTGAAAGAGTATCAGACTGATATATCCTCGAGGCCGTCCTAACCGCGTATGGAAGTTGGCTGTTTGATCGTAGGGACCACAAACAGGCGGCTCTCGGTGCGGAGCCAGTTTTCCAAGTCGGGCTGACGCTGACTGGTTTGGGATGTGTTAGCGTTTATCGAGGCAGGTGACCCACGAAAAGCGATGATTGCACACGAAAGGGCCTTGGAATGGCAAGAGCTTTTTACTATCTCCGCGAGGGAAAGAGTGCCCGAAGGAGAGGTCAAAGGCATTGCCTTTCGCATCGCTGGTCCGTTTTTGGACGCTGTTTCAACTTGCCCAACTTGATCCGGTTACAGAGGAGCTTTTGTCGAAGAAGCGTCATCTCGAGGCGGCACGCGTCTTTATCGATTACGCCGGAGATATCCGACAGGCGGTCATTGCTTTGGTCCAGGGCAATGAACTCTCAGAAGCACGGCGGATTGTGAGTATATCGAAATCCCTTGGTCGATACCTCATTTATCTAATTCGTGACAGGTGTCACTACACCCGACTTCTGAGCTCTTTGAGGATGTGATACTCCCAGGAGCTCTCGAAATCTGGTCTCAGCTCGCAGATGACCTCGCAGAGATGCGCGACCAGCTCCGCAAGCAGGTTGCTCGACTGCAAGAACTCCGCATCAAGAAAGCAGAGCAACCAGGTAAAACATTGTCTACCATTCTGGATTCAACGACACCGATAACATGGACTACAAAGATGCCTTTTATGGAATCGAGGACGCAAATCTCCACAATGTGGACGTGATGACGGACGTATCGATGGCGCCTACAGCGTTCACGAGGTACACGGCTGCGCCATCTATCACGTCCAAGGCATCCAAGTGAGCGAAACTCTTATCCTTTGCGTAACGAGGTTGATGAGCACGCTATACTCAGGCGTAGTTCCAAAACGAAAAGAAAAATAGAACGCAAGGTCGGATCTGGGCGCAAAGGCACAGTGGACGAGGAAGAATACCTTCTCAAGTCGATCTCGAAACTGGTTGCGAGGTGGACGGTGACCCAAGGTACTTCCTCTGTGTTTTGAGCCCTCCAAGACGTAGGCGGGCGACGCTGACGACTGCCGTTGCAGGCGAAGTCAAGAAGCTGCTGCCCCACTTGCTACAGTTGTCTGAGGCGCACCGCGCAGAGGGTGAGGCGTTGCAGCGAGCGTGCAGCGCGTTCGACACGGAACTGCGGGAGGCGATCGATGAGACGTGGAAGAAGCCTGGGGTCGAGCAGGAGCAGCCCGTCGACTCTTGGGCAGCAAGGATGCAAGGAAAGGAAAGGGATCGCTTGGCGGATCCGATTGAACGTGTGCAAAAGCCGGAGATGGGCGTCGTCGAGTGGGGGCTCGATTTGCTACGAACGAGGAGGTAGTCGTTGTGAACGAGATGTGTGAGTTGTAGTGTAATGGTTTGTGTACTGGCGATAGTAAGGTGCCACTTAATGACGTCATAGGTCACACCCTTTCCAGTCCCTAACCACACAGTCGCGATGAGTGAGTATTCTGTTCACATTTCGCCGACGATCTGACAGTTTACAGATACAGTCCAGTTCTACGTGTTTCTGGGAGATAAGATCCTGCCTGTCGCAGCCCAGCCCAACGATTCCCTCTTTGCATTTTGTCACCATCTTCGGAACGACGTCGACGTGGCACAGCACCTCCCTCCAGTGTCTTACACCGAGTACAAGTTTTATCAACTCCGGAATCCGGTGATCCCTTCCAAGGGCCACGTGGACGACGCAAAGCGATTGTGTCTGGAGCCGAGCAACCGGGAAGAGATCCTGGAGCCGGAGACGACCAGGATCCGTGATTTGGCGGCAGCCTTTGATGCGGATCACGTCTACTTGGCGATCAGCTTTCCTGACCGTGAGTGATTATTGCTCGCTGTTGCGCTCTCTGCGCGACTGGTAGCGCTATTTTCTATGGTAGGTTCTTTTCGGCCGGAGCCAAAGAAGAGTCAATGGAAGACGTCCGAAATGAGGGACGGCACCATCGCATGTTGTTCTTGTGTCTCCAACTAATTTCCGGATCTGGGGCGGATGGGGGAGATAGGCATGCACACGGTCGCCGATCATCGATAACAAGTTGGACGTTCCATTGTTCGGGTCTTGGTTTGATATTCAATTGTACGTGTTTGATCGAGAGATGGGAGCATAACGCGGCCCAGACTCGGAGGATGCCACGGGTGCTGAAATGTTTGCCGGCCCGCCGAAGCCGGTTGCACTGTTACGGTTGTCATCTAGCGTTGCAAGTTCCTCAGACCTCATCCTGTTCAACTCACAGCCGAGCTCAGTTCGTGATCAGTGAGTTGCTCGGAAATGAGACAGGGCCAGAGTGATACACTTTCCCGGAGGTACGTTGTCTCCGAGTTCCTTGGGTGGCCAGGTGACGGTCTCGCTCATCAGTGCAAGACTGTCGCAAACCCGTGCCTTTCTCCTCCAAAGGACGCAGGTTCTATCTGCCGCAGTGGGAGTTCAGTTTGAAACCAAGTTCCAACACGCAGGTATGCCACATTCATACGGAAAAGCTTGGTGGCGCCGGCATCCCAGACCGAGTCGGTGTCAAAAATCGCATGAATGACTTCGGTACCACGTGCGGACCGCGGATCCACCTCGAAGCAGCGAGTTGGCTACGCGCGTTTTGATGTTGGTGCCAGCGTTGACACTTGGACGGTATCTTGGATCCAACAAGATTGCCACGCCTCCTTCTCGCTGCGGCGCAGCACTACCTTTGCGATATAGGTATGTGGTTACCGACGATCGGCTTCAGGCATTATTGGACTGAATAATGCCGTACGTACCTCGCCGCGATCTCGCATGAGACGAACTACGCGCGCCGGGACGCTCAACGTCTGTGTGACGACACGAAAGAGGGCTCGGATCCGACGGGCACCCGATCACCGCGCTGTATCACGGTAGTGTATCACTTGTCGCCGTACACATCATCGCTAAAAGCTTGGCGTTGCAGACTCGGGCTGGTGGTATATCCGGGTGCACCGTCAACTCAAATGCCTGGGCCGTTGAATTGCTTCGGACGAGATCCGAACGACATAAAACGACGTGTCAACGTCAACGATGATGGACGTTTGGTTTTGAGGAGCAAGGTTTAACTTGTAGTACGTTGTCGCGCGACAGACGTCGGGGCCCAGACTTGGGTCCCGCCGAACGTACGGGGCACTGCGGCTACGAAACTGCCAACGGTTTCTTAGTTCTGGAAGACGTTGCCCATTCCTACTTATTTCCGCCCACGACGAATAGTCTTGTGTTGGATTCGAAACAGGTGGCCACGCCGCTCGCACTGGTGATCCAGGCGACCGCACTCGTTTTCTCCAGCGGCAGCAGCGACTCCATGCGCTAGTATGGTCACCCCGACCCGAAACGCTATCCCCATTATTTTTACGTTTTTTGCATTCAGATACCGTCCGCCGTCCGCCGTTCGCAATTCCAGCGACCGATCATCGCAGACCTTGATCCCACGAATGATACATGGTGACCTTCATGGTGACCTGATCTCCGTGACCCAGAAGTGCGTTATTGGTCGTGATTCCCAATTAGCGTCATGTAACCTCTACTCGATCCGAGTTGGGTTCGGTTGGTCTGTCGGATCAGACGCAGACGTGGTCAAATTCAACGGCCGGGTCTGGCGCCGGCGTTGCCAACGACCGACCCGGCTATCCGCAGGCATCGGGTCCCACGTATCGCCTCCTTGGAATATTATTATTTGTCGCCGCTGGTCATGGATCTGGTGCCCTCCCCTGGGGAGTTCGGTCTGCCGAGTCGTGACCAACCCCATGATGGTGTGGCGTACGTGCGCAACGTTGCGAGTATTTTTTTTGGCTCGCGTTCTATGCATATGTACATGTAGCTCTGTGATGCATGGTCTCGGCGACGCGGGACGACCCGTCCGTCACTGGGGCCCACGATGAGAGCGATGTCTTACTCGTCCCGTCCTGTCCCAACAACAAGCTCCATATGCGGGACCTCCGACCAACTCGGTTCGGATCCCATCGGTGCTAGCGCCAGCCAAGAATTAAAGAGAGCGGAGAACCCACGTGGGCTTACCAAGAAGAACCCCATTACCGTGTCGGTGGACAATACCCTCCACGGCACAGGTCCGATCACCCCCGTCGAATTCGAGATATCTCCATTCAGCCATCCACAGATTCCGTAGAGATCGAGGTATCATAGAAAGGACAAAGGGCATCGTTAATCCATGTAGCATACGTATGGGTATGTAGGTTTTTAGTAAAATTCCAGTAGATGAGCGCTATGAATACATCGACGATAACAAACAATAGATACACAGAGTAGTGTGAGTGGCTGAAACAGTGCATGACAGAGAGCATGAAAACAAGAGATGGGAAAAAGAATTAGAAAATGTGATGATACGATCGGCCCTTTAGCGGGAAAACACCGTCAGTACAACTGCCAGTAGCAAGTCTGGCGCACTCATGCGCCGGGTATCATAATCTGTATCATCACGCTGTGCTAGTCATCGCTCGGGCAAGTTGTCCAGTGCCTCGACATCTGCGATATCTGCAAATAGCTCAGGCACCTAGAGAAAAAACAAGCATGAAAAAACATGTGCTTACCTATGGGTGATCGGAATACCCGAACCTGTCGATGCAAAGACGATCAGCACGGGAATCATGGAACTGAATCTTTAAAAAATGTCTCACATAAGGATGTAGGGCCGTCCCATGACCTTCCGAACGTGACCGCACTAGACTCCTTGAACGGCGATCAAAAACGTACGACTCCGAGCTTGGCGTTTCGGCGCCGTGAGGATGCCAATTATGCATCGGAAAATTGCCTTCGAGCGAGTCTGGGCGTGCGGCGTTTGACGGATCCTCCAGTTCGTACTCGGGCGATGCGTCGTGTCCCGAATGTGATGAATGATGTTCCGAAGGTGCCCGAAAGATGGGCGTCACTTGGTCCTTGGGAGAAGCGGGGCGCTCGTTGGGGGTGTCAGTGGGCCGGTTCGGGTCGACGGGCGCCGTCGCGGGTGGTTTTGTCACAGCAATGATGCTGTATCCGAGTTCTTGCGTCAGCGAACGGGGGAAAAATATCTACAAAATATCGTTTCTCGGCGCATGAATCGCATGGTAAGGTGAAAACGACATACGAGCAGAGTTATCGCAGATGAGACGAATGCACCGATGCCTCCAATCATTAACAAGAAGTCTTATCGACGCTATCATTGACCCCATTCGCTAGATGAGCAGCAGTACTTACCCGGCCAAAATCTGCACAAGGAAGCAAAAATGAGAGCTTTATCGACCACAGCACCGCCGGCACTTACGCGCTATTGTTAATTGGGTGGCGCCCTTGTACACCATCTAGAGATAATACAAACAAAGGGAGAGAGAACAAGAAGCGATAGATGATGCGCCCAATCTACATCCACAACGTAAGTTAATTAATATTCCCGTGGAGACGATAAACTCACATTGAGTTGGTAAAAGAAGACAAGACGAAGAACAACAGCCGGAACGGCACTGTCATCCTTTACACGACGAATAAAGGCCGGGAACCTTGAGAGGACGTAAAGGAAGGCCAACGACGTCGCGGTGGAAGCAGAAGATCCGACGAGAAGCGTCCAAGCAAGGCACTAGAGCAATTATGAGTAAGGTCAAATCGTCAGGGGGAAAAATTCGCGGTGGTTACCGAGTCAAGTTGCCGCCGAGAGATGAAGGTTGTGAGTGGCATCCCGATCAAGGCAAACAATGTACCTGGTAGTGTGTAATCAGGGAATGGATTTTTTTTGATCGATGCAAGCAATACCCCAAAGCCAGAACCTAAACTCGCCGCTCTCGAACCATAGCCTCGTGGTGGGACCTTGATTTTGGAGGAATAGCCAGAAGGTGAACTCTGCGCCGGCAAGGACGATCAGCAACGTACGACGGCAGTGTTGAGAGCAGGCTTGCCTTCAAGATGTGTGACGCTGGATATGAGGCGATGTTCAGACGTCGAGTAGACGAAAATGAGGGGGTACTGACAGTTCGCATGCCCAACCCACGCTAAGGACGAGCAAGAGTGGGAGTACCCATTTCTTGTTTGGAGGAGAATAGTACTCGAGTGGCATAGGTGTTACTGGTGGAGGCGATGAATGAACCGTCGGAAGAAGAGTGGGACAACTGACTTTGGCCGTCAGGCGTCATGATGAAACCTGGACCAAGGGTGGGAAAAGGGTCGAGACACGGACCAGCTACAAACGTACCTTCCCGGAATTTTAGAAAAGTGAATGCGACGCCAAAACACACGAGGCAGCTGAGTGTGGCCAGGTAGGTGTACTGGCAGAGAGGGTAAGAGAGGGAATATGGTGGAGGACAGGAGTAGACGCACGCTCATGAAACGCTTGAATGCGCCAGGCTGCCTGCCGGACTGGTTCCACTTGAGACACTGGAACCTATCGTAGCTCCAGAGGTGGAAGAGATGAAAGCAGTAGAACTGGAGTGGGGTGTGAGAAGGCGGGGTGTTGGGAGGGATGTGTACGCACTGACCAGAGTCGCGAGAATGGACCACAGAAGGAAAGCAGTCGGGGAACCGCCGGACATGAGGAAGGGAGGGAGGAAGAGAGGGAGGACCGAGAAAGCAGCGAGGATGAGTATGGGACTAGGTAAATATGGGTGCGAGCGAGATTAGACTTATTTGTGGCATCTCCCCCGCAAAGATGCGGCATCGGCGTTGGCACCGGAGCAAGGCACAGGCATTTATTATAACTGGCAAGACGATCAACTCCGAACTGCCCCCCTCTTCTTCCACCCCCTTGCCCGCCGAGCCATCACACGCTGAAACTCGCAACCAGCTTTTCCATTCTCATGGTGCTAATCATACACTTGTTTCATACTCGCTTAGGCAATCTTGACAGTGGCGGCTGCGCTCTTTTCCACCTCCTCATCAAAGACGTTGATGTTCCACTTGGGTTTGTACGTCACAGGCGTGTTGTACCTGAGATGGGATCAGAACAAAAAAAACCATGAGCCGTGTCGACAGGCACACCGTCTGACGTTGCCATGTCCGATCGCGGTCACCTTTCCATAGTCTTCCTTGCTCAACTCGACTTGCTTAAAGTTGGAGATGATGCGGCCTGACAGAGCATCCAATCCGATCCGTCTCACGAGACGACATGCATCACGTACCCTCATGCACACTCTTGGGAATGACAGAGTACCCGCGGTAAACACCCCAGGCAATCAACACCTGGGCAGGCGTTGCACCGAGGCTTTTGGCAACTGACTGGACGACAGGGTGCTCGGTGAGCATGGGAGCACCAACCACTAGCGACTACATCAACAAAGAATCCGATAAAGCTAATGCAAAGCACGCACAGTTGTTGCCGAGAGGGCTGTAAGCCGTCAGATGAATGCCCTTCTCTGCGCAGTATGCGACGAGATCGTCCTGCGGAAGGAGAGGGTGGGCCTCGATTTGGTTGGCCGCCTGAGAGCACGACAGCCTAAGCACCGAGAGAGACGACTTTTGGAGGAAAACGCACCGGAACGACACCAGTGGCATCAATGATGCCTTGGAGTTGGGAAATGGTAAAGTTGGACACACCGATCGCCTTGACCTGGGCCAGAGGTGAGTACGGTCCCAGATAGGAATTGCGCATATAGCCTACCTTTCCCGTCTCCCGTAGTTTGATCATGGCCTTCCAGGTGTCAGCTAGGGATGTCTGGGTGTCGAGTTCGAGTTCACCTGCGGCCTCGTTGACAGGGAGGAGACCCTTGCCAGGTGCGAATGCGACGGGCCAGTGGACAACTACATCGTTGCCCGTTAGTGAGAAAAAAGAGGCGGCTATATGCGTCTCGTACGCACGATAGAGATCAAGGTATGTGAGACCGAGTTGCTGGAGGGTCTCATCGAGCGCAGCCTCGACAAGGTGAGGCTGGTGAGAAGAGTTCCAGAGTTTGGACGTTACAAAGAGCTCCTCGCGGGAGACGACGGAAGGAATGACTTTCTTGAGTGCACGACCGACCTCGTCCTGGTTTTGGTATATTCTAGCTAGGTCAAGGTGGCGGTAGCCGTTGCGGACGGCGATCTCGACCTGGGCGGCGGAATGAGAGGAGACTGGCGATAACGATAAGATGAACACACGGCATTCTCGACTTCATTTTGTTTCGACAACCACGTCCCGAGACCGATCTGGGGGATGGTCGCACCGGTGTTGAGAGGGTGTGCTTTGCCAAACGACATGTTGGGAAACAAGATGCATTCATCTCTCTCCACACCCTCTTATACGCCAACCCGGCCCGGGAATACCGCCCCGGCCCGGGCAATCATTAGAGAGGGCGCCGTTGTGCGGGAGCGTGGTCTAATCATAGTCCACCCCAACCTGGTCAATATCGAGTATATGACATCTGTGCGTCGGATAAGGATATTCCCCCAACAGAGTCATCCATGAGGCGAGTCTTGTCCGATCGTATTCAAGTGCGCCCACTGGGACGGGGAATTTCAATGGCGTGCTGGTCAACGGGTGCGAGTTGAACGTTTAGGAGATGGCAATGCAACCACACATGTAGACTTGTCTGCGACTCGAGTCGAGCGTGGACCATCCAGGTGCCTTGGACTAGTAGTGAGGTCAGAACAATGTCCGTATACATATACAGTACCACGACAAGGCAACGACCAAGCTTTGGTCATTTCCTGTAGACCAACCCTGGGGTAAGCGAATTCAAGAGCGATGCGTATTGCCCTCGAAAAAACAAAGGCGAACAGTGGCATCGGGGGCGTTGCAAATCTGAACAAGATCCAACCACAGCGCCGGTTCCCGCACGGCACGCCAATGTCAAAGACCGTGTTCATAGGTGATGAGATTGGTAGCTGCGAGATTCAGAGAGAAGAGCATGATGGAATGTTTGCCGTTACGAGCGGAGATTGAATTGGTCACCTTGTCCCGCTCGCCCCACACAGCGTCACTCAACTCACGTCGCGCGCTAGGCGCGTTCAGCGGCCATGAATGTGAGCAGTTTGCCAGCACTACAATCACGACGAGCTCACATTGCAATCCGAGTAGAACCTCCTCCGGACACTGACAGAAAGTCAGGTCCCGGCGACTCCTGACCTGAAACTGCTCTTAAACACAGTCAAGGATGCCAGGGTATGCAGCGCTCTCACTGTCCGCCCAGTTCCTGACACGTCACCAGCGTCAGGGGTACGACAACAAGGTCTCCGAGCCGTTCTATGAATCGCTTGAGGGAGTGTTGTACGACCTCCGAACAGTCACTATGGTATGTCCAACCCACCGTTCCCGATGCCCATACTTCCTCCTGATGCGTGCCACAGGATAACCATGATGCGGAAGCGTTTCTCAAGCCAGTTTCAAAATCGGACGTTCCAGATTACTATGATGGTGCGTCTCCCTTTGTCTTCTCATACCGTTTCTCTTACGCCACTCCCGCTCCCTTCTGTGGTCGTAGTGATATCCAATCCTATGGATCTACAATCAATGCTTAAGAAGGTAAAGGCGAAGCAGTACAAGTCTAAGCGCGAGTTCAAGGACGACCTTGACCTCATCTGGTCGAATTGCTTCACATATAATGCGACGGAGGCGAGTTTCCCAATGGTTGTCCTTCCATTCTGCTAAATTCCACTTTCCGTCGTTCTTTGTCTTTCGTTGTCGCTGCCTACGTCCTCCGATAGGATCACCCCCTTCGACAATGCGCCATACGCTTAAAGCAGAAAGCTGACAGACTCCTTGCGAATGTAACAGACCGCAAGGACCGCGTTGATCCCTATATACCCCCTGATTTTTCTTCATCCCCCCCTTCTCGACCCATCGCGCGACCAAAGATCAACGGATATTCTTCGCATGACCGAATCAGACCATCTTCTATTACCCAATCTCATTCAGGCACTATTCCAGCATCTCGTTCCACTTGGACCAACTGCGTACGGCCTGCGCCAGGTATAGCTATCAAGAAGATGGATATGGACGTGCCATTCGGAGACACGCCTGCACTTGTACGTACGCCCGAAGGAATGGCCGCTTTCCGATCCCTCGATATCGAGTTGGAAGGTCTTGGTGAACCTGGTCCATCTACACTAGCTCATGCAAACAGTCATCTGAATCAAGGTCTTACTGAGAGGCTACGGAGCTATGTTATGGCGCCGGAATGGGAGAGTGAGAGCGAGGATGAGCAGCCATCGAGTAGCGAGCTAGAGAATGACGCAGGATTGAAGCGCAGGCCACAGTGAGTGTTCGTATTTGATTCCAGAACGAACCATTGGACAACGAAACTCTACTTTCAACTACTCAGTAATGGTATCCGCAACCGTCCTCGGAAACGCGCACGACTTACCCCTCCCGATTCGGACGATGAAAGCGCTATCAGGGAAAGGAACAGAGATGTTACTGAGCTCTGGTGGACCGCTACACAGTCCGATGCACTACTCGCCAACGGTCTTCCTTCCCTCGTCCAATTTCCATCCTCATTATCTTCAAGTCACCGGCCTCTTCAGGTCAAGCCTAAATCAAGTCCATCGAAACCACCCAAGCGAAAGCGCCTAAAGAAAAAGCTTAAAATTCCCGCTGCACCACGAAATACGCTCCTTAGTATAATGAATTCCAACATCAAAACGCTCAAACGCGTTCGGAGAACGCATGCCAAGTTTGCGGCACTAAATCTCAACGCCGAAGACGGTGGCGGGGGGGATCTAGATGAACCACCAGAAACGGCTGATGATGATCCAGTGGACGAGTTTGTTGATGAGCGACCGTGGAAGGCGCTAGTGGGATTGAAGGGTGGCGACCTAGAGAATGGTATTGAATTAGGAGGAGAGCGGGCAGTGCATTGCTTGCGATGGGTGAATGGGAAGGTGCTGGAGCATGCTGGATTCCAAGGTGAGTGCTCGCATTGGGGTCGTCGATAGGTGGGACATGAGTACTGAGTCTGTTCGCCTTCGAAAGGTACCTCTGCTTCAAGCTTGGATGTTCTGACAAGCGTTACTTCTGAGTTTTTCCTAAACGTTGGTCGGACGCTTAGATTCCTCTGTGACAAGTACGCAAAGACTATGACACCTGAGGTGAGGATGTCCCGGTCTGTTGAAAACAAGTCTGCGCTCGCCTCGGTTTCGGCGTTGTGTATTTGGCACTGTGATACGTGAGAAAAAGGGATACTGACGCTACCTATGACGTGGCCAGGAAATTATTCTGCATACCCTCTTCGAATCCGGAATAACGAAGATCCAAGATCTTGAACGATACATCAAGGACGACGTTGTGCGACATGGCTCTCGCCTTGCTGAGCTTGAGAAGAAGCTTGTCAACGCTTACCGTGAAGCAACATCCGTGGACGTTCTCGACGACGATGCACTCTTTGGTGCTGGCTCAGAGGAAGAGGAATCTGAGACAACGTTCGCAATGGGCTTGGGAGGGTTCTCCGAAGCGTTCGATGAGGATTTCCTCGGACTCCGGGAGTTGGGCATTGCAGCAGAATTTGGTCTCTCAAGCTTGAGCGTACCCAAGAGACTGTTGAAAGGAAAACGTGGCGGAGGAACGGGCGCCACAAAGT
>JBBPJN010000503.1:0-13309 GCA_038088755.1 Boletus aff. separans
AGTGTCAAATATTAATAGAAAGCATGCCTAGAAGACTAGAGGCAGTGATAAAAGCAAAGGGAGGGCATACAAAATACTAAAATTGTAGAATAGAAATGTTGCTCAAAAAAGTGTCCCAATGACATGTTATTTTAATATGGTTATATCTCAGTGCCATGGCAACCAAATCACATGACCAAGGGCTCAGATTCAGGGCAAGGGTTAGGGCTATTGATGACCCTGCAAGGGTTAGAGCTAACGCCTTTTGAGTCTCTTGCAAATATCAACTCTTTGCAAAATAGCCAAACATTGGGACACTTTTTTGAGCCACTGTATAGTAGTAGTAGCCATGATAGGTAGCTTAGATCTTTTGTTATGCTTGGCCCAGGTAGAAACAAGCATAGCCTTAAATAAGTTGAGGTTTCAAAGTAGCATGCCCTATATGATGGTATAACATCCATAGAGTTAAAGAGTTAGGAGTTGGTTCAAGGTCAAATAACAATGAGTCAAGAGAACAAGAAGTCAATCAAGTGTCAATGATGAAGAATCAAAGATTTCAAAGAAACCAACATGTGTTGGTGATGAGATTTAGACTAACAAGATATTAAGTCAAGTTCCAAGGAGATCTAAGCTAAGAAACAAGTGATGGTATCTATGTCTTTATATAAATAAAAAGATAACTATAAGGCAGGCATATTTAGGGTAGGTATAGAATAACAGAGAATATAATGAAAGAAAGTCACTGATGAAGTAATTGATAAGAGATAAGAGATTATATGAATAAGATGAGTTAGCAACAAAAAAAAGAAAAGAAGTATTCATTGCAAGGATCAAATAGAAAGCTAGAAGTACAAGAAAAGAAGAAATGTTATGGACACCACTAAAGCTCTCTACATTTACACTTTACACTATACTCATCTCAGACTTTAACTTTCACTTTCAGTCATCACATGACCCAACACATGATTGTGGGAACTACACATGACCTAGGCCTAGACCCTAACATGTGCCCATTTTATTTCCCTTATCTATTCCCACGGTAATCTCCGTGTACTTCCTTTTCTCACATTAATCACCACTTCTTTAATTACCATTCCTTCCCTTTTTTCTGATCGCCATCTTATCATACTCTCACACTGTCATACCTAATATGTACTTTAGTTCCCTTCTTATCTTATGGTACCTTACACTCGTTGCATTATAAAAAAGTAAGTGGTTCGAGCTGAGTCCCTCAGTTGAATCCACTTGCTTTTACACGGTTTTATAGCAGGAAGTTAAGGAGGAGACTCGCCATCTCTTTATATTGAGTCCAGCTAGTGCTAGTGAGCACTGTGAGGTACGAGAGACAAGTGGACAATCGTGGGCCTTCAGGAGCGTAACTTGTTGGCTCTGAAGTAACCATAACAAGAAAGAATAAATCATAATACCATTATAACCCATTATTCCACCTTTTATTTTTTGACCCACTCTTCCTTCCCCTCTAGTAATCTCATATCTTTTTCAAAATCCATAGAACTCCATTTCAAAGCCCCAAAACTCTTTGATGGCTTTGCCAACACCACCAACCAATAATTGAACACCATCCACTTCTACCTCACAGTTAACTTCACTATCTACAATATTGATGTGAAACAAATTGCTTTTACTTTTTCCTATATGACTAAAGATCCTACCCTTATGTGGGCTAACACTTTCAGGCAAGCTGCCATCGATATAACCTCCATCAGCTTCAAAACCTTTGCAAACTTCTACATCAAGTTCAAGAATATCTCTAACCTCAAAAATACTGTCACTAATACTATCTCTTGACTCACCACCCCTAGCCACTCTCAAATAAACAGTTTTTTGGCTACCAGATGCCCAGCTCTTACCAATTGAATCTTCACAGGTCCCATCCACTTCCATATCTTTTCTCTCATAGATTATATCATCAATACTCCTTGTCAGACTAACCACTCCCTCTCTATCTTTATGAAAAGATATTTTCATCAATCTTTCTCTTCTTCTGGCACTTCTCACAGGTTGTTGTTAGGGACTCAAACCAAAGGACATTCACATCGCTCTGATCTGGCCCAGGTCTCACACTTGGCTGCTACCTTGCAGCACATACTCACACTGGCTGAACTCAAAGAGTAGGGTGGTGGGTCTTGTCCTTAACTGTCAGCCTGGTGGGCACTACAACGGCAAGTGGATTCGACTGGGGATCCAGCTTGAACCACTGCTCTTTTTATAATGAAACAAGTCTAAGGTATGACATAGATAAGATGGGAACTAATTAGTCTAAGTATGGTTATATAGTAACAGAGATTAAATAAGAAGTGCACGGCGATCAAAAGAAAGAGAAGAGAAGAAGCAGAAATGATCATGGGAGAAAGAAGGGCATGGAGATTACTATGGGAATAGATAAGAGAAAGAGTGATCACGTGTCAGAGTCTAGACCGTGTCACATTTGAAGTCCAAATATGTAAGTGATAAGTATTAGTACAGTGATAAGTATGCATGATCAGTATGGTAATAAGTACGGGCTTTTAGTGGTGTCCGTAACAGTTGTCCTATGAATCCACTTACTCCTTTCACTTTTCTAGTTCTTGTTGCCCTATACTAATTCCTCCTCCTTATTACCAAAATTCCTCTTCTCTTCTCAATGATTTCATTAACAAGGTAGAATACAGTAATATCACTAGTTTCCCTGGTCTCTATTTTCCCACTCCCTGGTACTGAATAGTTTTTTAACAGTGTCTTAGACCTAGTATGGAAGTAATGTTACAACTCTCTTTTCTTTATTTCTTTGCTTTTCTATATATCACTAGTCATACATTTAATCTCTAGTCTTGGACTTTTTTTTCTTTTCTTCTTATTGCTGACTCATCCTATTTACTTAATCCTTATCACTTGCTTCATTAGCAATATCCTTCTAGCAGATTTCACCATGTTCCATACCTACCCTTAACTATGCCTGCCCTAAGATATTTTCTATATATATAAAGATCTTGATATGCTCCATTATACTTTAGCTTATATCTTCTTGGAACATATCTTGTCCACTCTAGTCCAAGTCTAAGTCTTGTTGTTGGCACTAGATCAACATCCTCAACCCCCTTAAATCCTTGACCCCTTGAACTCTTGATCCTTTACTCCAAGGACTTCATACTACCATTAAGTGCATATTTTGCTTCAAACCCTTAACTCATTCTCAAACCACCAAGACTACACTCATTCCTATCTAGGCCAAGTGTAATATGTTGCATACTAGGCATCAAAAAGTCCCTCTTTTACAAAACTCTTTTTTTTGTACTTAAAATATGGTAAGATCATCAACTTATTTAGATACTCTCATTTAACTGGCTGCTCTTGAATCCTCAACTCAATAAATATTGCTTTTATCTCCTCCATTATTCAGTATCAAAGCACCATCTACTTTAATAAGCTTTAATGTAAATTTTAGACCAAATATTAAAATTCACTATGCTTTTAATCCTTTTTTGAGCACTCCATCTTAACATCACCTGAAAGATTGTTTTCTTCTCAACTGCAAAACAAAATAAAAAGACTCATGCAATTCATATGAATAGTATTGCTATGGATGTACCAAATCTGAATATGCTCATTTTCATCAACAAGGCTACCAAAAACAGATGCATATTTACCTGTTAATATGGGTGGTCAATAAAAGGTGTTTATTATTATATCAAGAAGTGTTCTGTTTATAAAGCCAGATTTTCCATCATTTCTGTTATTTTTTTTGATGATATTTTTACATAAAATATTATTGAAGAACTAATTGACAATCAATGCTTCTTGAGATTTTTGGAAAAACATATGATATATCATTATAGTTCTATGTGTACTATATTGGCTTATATTTTGTATAAATACCTCTTATTAATCCATATTCTAGTTTCTGTAGTGTTATTATCATAAACAACTGTTATATTAACAAAAGTGAGGAGGTCCATGTGCTTGCTAAAGATATATATTATATATCATTAATATATTATTCTTTCTATACTAACTGTTGATAGTTTGCAAGCTTATTTTCCTTCATTTCTACTCTTTTAACTATAATCCAATCAAATAAGCTTTTTTAGCAAATAAATTATATTATCAATATCACCTTAATGACTTTTTGATAACCACAATTGCTTGTGCATGTTATATTATGTTGTATGGTGGTAAATGGGCTTCATATTGTTATTGTAGCATATTGTAGATTTCTATGACAATAAATATCTTGTAATTATTATAACAGATCCAAAATGGAAAAAAAACAAAATAAAACAAAATGGTAGCAATATATTATAATGACAAAAATCATATGGTGATTGACTTATGACTAAAAGAAAATATTTTTATTGTTATTCTCATAGTTGTTATAATTTATACTATCATGGTATTCTTTTTCCTCTTTTCATTTTTTTTTCTTCTTTCTTGTACAATTACTGAAAACTATTTATTTATATATTGATGCTGTCATATCAAACCTCCTTATTTAGAATTCGTTCAATGTCATCACTTGATGACACATTTCCACTAAGTTATCATATAACTTATATTCTTTCTTATTATTCTCTCACATTCTATTTATATCCTTCTATACAACTGAAAAACTTATCTTTAACCTTCTCCCTACATATATAAATCCTTCAACAGGTCTTTTTTACTCTAAGCTAGATCTCCTTAGCTACCACCTATAGTTAGAAGTCCTTAGTACTTAGCACATTAGTCCAATACCATTGTTTACTCTTCAAATCCCAGTCCTTTTAGAAAGTCTCTCTCATATTTCAAATGAGTAGCTTGTCCTTGAATCTCTAGAATCTTTGAACTTGTCAAGTAGAAATACACCCTTGACTCTTCAATGATTGCCTGCTTCAAGAAATCCCCCTTAGCAGTTGCCCTGACCTTTTATGAGGAATTACCTATGAAGTTGCCCAGAACCTTTGATTTGTCTATAGGAATACCCTCAATGATCTCCTTAAACTCCTAGATCCATCTGAGGTTATATTTGTGCTCTATCTGAAATCAAGTATAATAATAATGATAAATTCTTTAGGAATTGAAAGCCATATATCATATATATAGACTTATATCAAATATTATAGTCTTTTCTTCACTTATCACTGCCATCACCAGCAACTATTAGAGGTCCAGTAAAGCAGCTGGCTCCACTAGCATAATATTTCTTCTTATATGCAATTTTTTTCTATAAATGGTGGATTGGTAACTTTGAATGACTTGTTAAGCTTTGGTTGGTGCTACTACACTTTTGCTTGGCATTAGAAATGTTTCATCAAATAGTAGAACCTTTTTTCAAATAAACTATATCACCATTAGAAATTTCAATTTTCATTGCAAATGTCTTGTTATTGATTTCAGAAAAATTATTAGGACTAATATGTTGTGCTGCAAGTCTCTGCTTACATATAGTAATATTAACAACATAAAGTACTATCTTATCATATTTGAGAAATTGCATAAGCTGAAAATGAAACTAAAAATAAAGTAGCTATCTCTGAGACATGGCAAACAGATATTGTTGGAAGTGGAATCAATAGTGGCAGTGTTGGATTAGTAATTGAAATGGACTACAAATTCCAATAGACTGAGAAAATTGACAATTATCTGAAAAAAAAAAAAACCAATATGGGTAAATTGATGTCTGAAATATGACTTGAAGCCTTATATGCTAGATATAAAAACAGTGCCTTGTTGGCAGCACCAAACAAGGAAATGTTTAATGGCATATTTAATGTTGCCTATCCTTTTTTACAAGCTATTTAGATTTTTTCAATATAAATTCAATATAAAATACACACCAAAGTGCAAGCCCTGTCAAGTATTATGGCTAGAGTAAGTGAAATATAAGCATTAGATAGCATAATGTATGTAAGGCCTTTGTTATGATTGTCTTTGTACTTCTTCATAAGCTTCAAGCACTATTGAATAAAATATGAGTTTAGATTTGAAGCTAATTTGAGTGGTAAGTTCACCTTCTTGAAGATCTCATTAGAAATTGTCCAAGCTATGGTAAAAAGATGGAATATCTAATCATCATCAGACACAGATGATTATTTGTCCCTAGAATAACCATTTATTTAATGCAATGGAAGTTTCTCAACATGTTTCATATCAACAGAAATCATCATTGCCAAACTGGGGTTACTAACAGAATTGTGAATCTTTTGTACCATCTCCTTGTAGTCCAACTTATTATTGACATCCATTGCATCACTTGTATGTTAGCTAAAAAATTTTATAAGGATCAGACAACAACAATAAAAAGTTGTCATACTTCTTTATCTATGACATGATATACTTGAATGAGAACTGCTGCTTGTAAGAAACCTTGTATTGGGTCTGACTATGCTTCTCCAGGAACTTGATGTAGTTGTTTTTATTGAGCAGGAAAAGTAATTACTTGGTCTTAACAGACTTTTCTTGCCACTTTGTAATAGTGCTCTTGCCCTTGGATGACTGTTTGAGTGCAGAGTACACAGTGAGGGCAACAGTAAAGGCATAATCCCTCTTGGTGGGATGAGCACTTGGTTGGTCAGACATGCCAGCAAGAACCAGCAGTACAAAAATTCTATGCTATACCAAATGTATGCTTACTCAGCTGTGCGGACCACACACCCAGGGTCCTTGTTGGCAGTCTCCAAGGCGCAACTTTCCAAATTTCACTTTCCAAACTTTAGCAAACCACTGTAATAACACGGCATCAAGTGAGAGAACAAAAGAATGTATTATAATCCTAGACTATAACACATTGTAACAAACAAAAACACTCCTGTGAAAACGTTAGTTAGTGGGATTGTATGCAACAGCACAGAATGCTCGCTGCGCCAAAAATGGATCAGACATCCAAAGGAAGGTCCTTTCGACCCTCATCGCGCCGACCCCCGCTTCCCACTCAGCGCACCGCAAGGCGGCCCACACTTGGCACATGCTTTTGGGTTCACACGGCTCAAGGGGGAATATAAGCGTTCCGCATTGAGGGAGTACTCCGACTGGAGGGCACTAGAGTGGAAACTGCGAATAAACGGAATACTTCATCATGGAAAATGGCGCAGCAGAGCAACGTGACACGACTGACATGAAAACTCACCCATTGAACACCTACACCGTCGATCAAGGTGGTTAGCGTGACCTGACGGAATAGGACATCAGCGACAAACATTTAACAAGAAGTGGTAGGGTAAAATGTCAGACAAAATGGCACTGGCAAGTACACTACGCGTTCCGGAGAACGCTGTTCGTTGCGAACGAACTGCTCTGTTCCTCGGCATGGTCGTGTAGGACGGGGAAGAGAATAAAGTCATCCCGATGAAGAAGAAACCAAAAGGTAAGTGATACTTACACGGAAGCTCGACGTAAGGAGAATGATGTTCAACGCGACAAGAAATTTTATAGGCTCAGGATGTGTGGCTGAGTTTGGGCATGGTCTGTGCGCCGTGATTACATAATCGCCTTTATAAGCCTTCCCTGTGCATTCGTACTATAGACTCCCAACGTCGACGACGACGGGAAAGTGGTCACCTCCTTCATATTGTAGTCCTGATGTCCACAGTGGGCTATCCGGTACCATTACAAGTCATTCCAGAACGCCGACGCCGCGAGTCACCGGACATCATTGACATCGATGCCCTTGAGGCTGACGATGTTGTTTATGTCGGCTCGGCACGCCCTAGCCAAAGGAGGCGTGTCGGAGAGGATGGAAGAACTGTTCCGGTTACCAGGGAGGTCATCAACCTGTCTGACAGCGAAGATGACAACGAAATTGAATTCATTGGTCATAATCCCGCCCAACCACAACCTCCACTTAGTACGTTTCCCCATCCTTTATGTGTGATACACACATTAACTAGGACTAAAGTTGGAAGACACCGCATATTCTCTCCACCACCTCCTCCACAAATAGGTGGAATCCCACCAGTGCCACAGATTCCCCAAAGATTCCTGCCATTGCGTCCGCGCCCACCACCTGGACTTATCATTCCGAATGAAGATCCACTCCCATTCGAGGCTGACTTGCGGCCCCCACCTCCCGCTGAACAACAATTCCCGGACGCTGCTGCTCCATCTCACCATGTCCCATCTATGGGCTTTGGTGGTGCATTACTAGCTGGCGTGCGGCGGATCATTGGCCCGCGCAGCACTTCCCAACGACTAGAGCGCCGTGATAGCTGGGGCGTCTCTGGTTCGTTTATTATGCGATGGGATCCCTTCGACTTTGTAGGCGGTCAGGAAGACGATTTACTAGACGGGCTCGACGAGATAGGCCTCTGGGGCGAGGAGGACAACCCCCTTGCTGCTGGCAGAGTAAGGAGTCAAATGGAACGGGCATTCAAAGAACGGGAACGGACAGAACCTGATTACAAATCAGAGTACACCCACCAAGAGCAGCCGTTGCCTGGTTTCACTCACGATTTCTCTCTTTCGTCATCACCATCCTCCCATATCACCGAAGAGGACGATACTCCGTCGCGTTTAGCCAGCAGTAGCGGAACTCGATTATGCGAAGTCACACTGGTATGTACTGCTTGCCAAGACCCACTCGTCGTTGGAGCCGCCGATGTTGGGAAGGATCGTGCGAAGCGGAAGTTATGGGGCTTGCGTTGCGGCCATTTAATCGATGGAAAATGCATTGAGAAGCTGATGGAACCTGCCCCAACTCCCGGCGCAATCGGATCAAGTGGCAGAAGGATGGCTACAGAACAGGAGACGTACCCACTGTCACCCAGTCAAGACGCCATAGTTGTTGATCCCAGTGCCAGTTCAGTGCGATCACGGTTACGGCCGCGTCGTGGGATGCCGGGATCTTCTCGTGCAGTGCCTACTACCGCCTCAATCGGGCGCTGTGGTACTCCCGCTGTAGCTCAGCGAAGCAATCGCAAGGGCAAAGGCAAGATGAAGGCTCCTACGATAGAGGCAGAGCACGAGTGGAGGTGCCCGGTTAGCGGGTGCGACCGTGCTCATCTCAGTCTATTGATGGACGGACGATGGACGATGGACGAGAAAAGAGGTGCTATTGCAGTGTTCGTATGACTTTATGACGAGCTTGATGGACGTTTACGTGTCCTCACCCTTGGAGATGCATATCCTTCCTGGCACAGCTATTCCTATAGCATAATTTATATCACACGTGTATTGTAGCGACAGAGATTCCCTTGATGCACCCTTACAGTATGTACTTGCGTAGCCAGTTCTTTGCCAACTGGGACTCTCAGGGCTGGAATTCAATTTCTCGAAGGCACGGTCTTCCCCGGACCTTGTACCCCAGTGCATCATTGCAGCCGTGTTCTGATAAGTATTCTAATCGCCGAGGCTACAAGCGAGGTGCAAGGAGACCACATGTTCACGATCCAAGGTTTGATTTTGCAACGTGTCTGTGATGCTTACACGGTACTCTCTTTGCAGCCTACATTACTATCTTGACCCGTAGAGCACACGTACTGCGCATGCTAGAACGGACAGGACGTTAACTGTTCCGTGCCTTGCATGAACGATATGTCTGAGCTCGTTTCACTAACAGCTTGATATTCATCTGTCAACGCGTTCGCGTTTCGGACAGGCTTCCGCAGGACTCGCGATTCTTGCCCTTCCCTCGTGCCCGATACTCCGCCTTTATTTTGGCTGGCCTGCAGCCCTTGTGGCCTTCTTGCTCCCGTCTGGCTTTGTCCTGCTGAGCGAAATTGCCGCCAGCTATGGGTGACAACGCCAGCCTCCATGACATCTCCGTTGCCCCGCCACGATACCTGCAACGACAATGGAAGAGAAACAAGCCTGTGAGTCTCGCCTTTGTATTTATCGGTTAATGAGTGGATCGATCTAACAAGACCGCACTTGTCTAGTACCTTCCATCATCCGATTCGCTCCCGGCACTGCGTCTCTGTCCAAGTCGCCCTTTGTTCGTGTGTGCCCAGTGTGGTTTTGCAAATGCGTGGATCCCCCTTTGTTTGTGGTGCGAATGGACGTCAACTGAGGCTACCAAACAATTCGAGGCAAACCTACCACGGCCGCGTCGATTGAGTGCGCCATCTAGGGCAGTCCCCGCACTGAAGAAGACCAGACAGCATCCCCGGAGGATATCTGCAGACTCTACTGTCTCAAGTGGGGGCCCTCACATCCCTAAGAACGAGCGAACGTTTTCCTCAATTCGATTCAAGGATAGTATGCCAGGCATTACGTCGGTTACGGAAGTCTTCCACCATGATGTGTGTCACGATGACCGACGGCTGGACCCACATAACGTTGAGGCTGTGGGTCGTGACGCGGTTGCTCCCTCTGTCGTGCCCACCAACTTCCACAACGCTCAAAAGGAAACGGTCGACGGTGGCGTGCATCGAGTCGCCACAGCAACCTCGATAACGGTACTTCTGTCCTGTCTTTCATCCGTGTCCACTCCCGAGAATGGCAAAAATACTAATCTACGTTATATTCTCGCGTTGTGTAGCCACCGCTCCCGACTTTTCCTTTTCCAAACGTTGCACCCCAGTCCGAGGCAGAACTAGACAAGCGCGATTCGGAGGATCGGGCTTTGAAGAAAGAATCGAGACGTCACCGGAGGAGACGTCCAGCTCTTTTTGTCCAACCCCCACCCACGAGTTTTCGCGCCTCGTGCCACGCAGTTGAACGTACAGGGCCAGAGAACGCCGTGATCACGCCAGCCACTTGTTCTGTCACGTCCATGTTAATGGAAGCATCGAGTACGCCGCGTAGCACTGGTTCGATGGATGGGTCGGATCGCGGAAACATACATTCGACGTCGTCTATCGCTTCATCACAATGTTCCCCTAAGCGTGGGCTGCGTAGGACCAAAAATATGACGTTACTCCCCCGCGGATCCCCCTCTGTCTCACCTCGCTCCCGCTCCCCTTTACGAGAGAGTGTGGATGTGTGTCCAACGTCCGCAGTGGAAGCACGACAGTCACGTGCTCTTTCGCTGGCACCTTCTCATCGTGATCCTGATACTCCTCCTGTTCGCTTGGGACACCCGAGTCGGCCGTATTATTCTGCGATTCGCAAGGACATGTCACGCCCCACCAGCCCCGTCCTCTCTATGGCTGCTTCTCGTACACCCTCGCCAATCCCATCGCTGGTTGATTACGTACCACGAGGGACAAAGTCTCTCGACTGTGGTGACCGATCAAGTATCCAATATGCACGAGAACTGCGTCCCATGTCGATGGTCTTATCCGGTCAGACCACGTCACCAATCGCGGGTTCTGGATTTTCACTTAGCGGGGAGATGGAGCTACGGATGAATCTTGCGCGGTGGCGACGGGAGGACGCCGCAGACCAACCGGGTGGCTATCACTTTCGAGAGACGAATCGGTCGCTAAAAATGAACATGAAGGGGAGAGTGAAACAGCTTGGCAAGGGTTTGAAGGAACTCGTACTTGGAAGGTCGTAATTGGATGGGGAGCACCACATCATGGAATAACTTTAACGTACATGACCGTATGAACCTGGAATGACACTGTATGACGACGGGGTGCTGGCAGCCTGAGTGGGACTCGGACGTGGGAGCATTTGTGTTGCAGTTTCGGCTGTGCGATCCTCGTGTCGTTTGCCAACAAGGTGCTCTCGGCGGGGCTTGCGTCGCCCACAGAACAGTTAGAACCCATTCTCTGGCTCCAACTGCCTTCTCTCTTTTCTTGTTGATTCTTGCTCCATCTTTTTGCTCATGATCGGTCGAAGGATTGTCGACCGAGTAGATGACGCTCCTCATGCACCTGAACTCCCCAACAACCGCTACCTTCCACAGCCCCTTCGGATTGACACTGGTCTGCGCCTGACACCGGGGACCGTCCTCAACGTATGTGCTTTGTCGTCGCCCGTCACCTTGCCATGCGTTTGACATATCGTTGCTCAGGAGTGCACGAACATGGCCGTATTAAATCCCAACGATCCAGTCTCTTCACAACCCTTCTTGTACGTTGTTCTCCTATCAAGGTCCAACTCGCACTGAGCGTTTGGTCAGCACTCTCAACTCCAGTCTCACTTTCGGCATGACCAATCCTGCGACCTGTTCCCCGACAGGCGTGGAATCCCTGTGCGGATCATTCAGCGAGGAAAGTTCTCGCAGCAATCGCTACTCCATCGCCGAACAAGCCCTTGTCAGCGCATTGAAGAGCAGCGAAGAGGAACGTTCTCCCCTCGAACTCAAGATTTGTGCCTTGCAACGAGCCACCGTAACCCTGAGTACACGTGCCAAAGACTCCCGGGAACGTGCAGCGAAGCTCAAGCTTTCTCTTACGGAGCGAGATACGGACCCTTCCGTATACGTCGCACTCCAGCAGGAACGCTGGAGGGAAGAAAGGCGGCAAATTGCGGTCGACAAGGAGGTGGAGATGTTGACTCAGCATCTGACACGATTGAAGGCGGATCGAGGGTCGGTCCAACACGACGATGAGAATCGTGCCTCGTCCCCTGCCCTCAACAACGAGGCAAAACGGAGTGCCAATCTTGCCCGCTTTTTTGATTACTCTCCCACGAGGACATCTTTCAACCTCAATCTTAAGTGTAGGCTTGCTCTTGACCAGCCATTCCCACGTCGAATGTCAATGAGCGACGTTTCCCCCCTCCGCCTCCGGCCATCGTCCGTCACCCCTCCTCTGCGACGCCTCACAACGAAACATTCACGTCCTCTGTCTATGGCTGGTGAGGCATTCAATCCAGTGAAGCGTCCCTGCAGACCTCGTCCTGGTAATTCATCCTCCGATATTCCACCATTCATCAAGGGCGCAGAAAACGGCGCAAAAGCGCATTCTGTCTCGGACCGCTCGGTATCCTTATCCTCACGCAGTTCTCGCTTAACCACCGAAGCGGCACCCTCTGACGGCTCCGAAGGTCGGCTATCTACCCGACCTTCCACACCCCCGTTATCCGTCGCCTCAGAAGGCTCTTCATCAACGCAGGGTTTAGGTGAAGAGACTGGGGGTATAGCCACTATAATCAGCCACGTTACCTCTCGCACGCGCTCTGAAATTCTCGCGGACCTGGATAAGGATGCGGTCCACGTGCCAGAATATGCAGTGAATCTCCTCGGGGGATTTGACCTTATCCACGATGAATTTTCTCTCCCAGACCGAGAGCCCTTCATCAAGCCAAGGGAGATGAAACCTATCGAGGTTGCTCCCCCACCGGAACCAGTCGACGCTCCTCCGCCATCCGAGGAGTCCGACACGGGTCCATACACGTCATTCGCCTTGCCACCGTTCACAGTCGAACCTTTGTGGTCACGCCTTTCACTCAACTCGCCATCGCCTTCTACACCTCCAGGCCGGCTGCATCGCCCTTCGCTGCAGCCCCTAACGCCAGACTCGTCATC
>JBBPJN010000504.1:0-12961 GCA_038088755.1 Boletus aff. separans
CGGACGGTGTCATAGTTTGTGAGGAAACACGCTTTGCACAGCCTCCGTGCCTTAGTCCTGCGCTGCTCACTGGAGATAGCCAACCAAGCGAACGAAATTTCTCGGTGATGCAAAACGACACCGATGAACTTGTGGTAATCTTTACTCCACGGGCACCTTATAAACCATCCATTGATCCACACTAGTTCATAAGAAAACGAAAAAGGCTACGGGCGTTTGTCGCTCGAGAAACAGAGCCAGTCGTATCCCCCAAGCCAGTCGGTGACACCCAACTCCATGCAGGACTGATACCAGAGATTGCTGCGCTACCGGAACCCTTGACGCCCACTCCCGCTTCCCTAGATCACCCCAAACCTCCGAGTCAGGAAGCGTCCTCTGAAAACATGATCACTGTCGAAAGCTTTCTCCGTTGCGCAGTAATCAAGCAGGCTAGCCCCGGTTCTGTTTCTCCGAGAAAGTCCCGCGCATACACCCACCGTCGCCCAGCGGAGCGGGGAACGACGCGCGCTCAAAAGGTCACCAAAGCATCCAAGCGACGGCGGGAGTCTTCCCGAATTGCGAATGCCTTGTTCCGAGCTGTTGTTTTAACCGATGGCGATCCCCTCGATGCCTTGGCGGAAGACGCTGGAATCTCGCACGCACGACGTCCTTTGAAATTCGTGCCTTTCAACAAGTTCGCCGCCCCCATCGAATCTGGCCAGACCAAGTCAACCGAGCCCCCTCATCTTGGCCGCAGGGAGGACTTGGTGCTGCATACACGACGCCATGGTCATACCTCGCACCCCAAACCACAACACCACATTTCCCATGCGCGTGTGCCCTTGTACTTGGTCCCGCTCCAAGAAGCAGAAACTGCATACTCTGTCATGTTTCGGTGAGCTGTCATGGGTTTGCTAGGTGCTTAGCGCCTCCGTTCTATCGCATGCGCTTGTCTTGTTAGCTCGCGACACGCGTTGTAGTTGCCCACGAAGCATTCCTGCTGTGCTCACAGTCGTCAGCGGTCCATTGTTGGCTGTTGTCGTGCAGATTGTACAGCGTCTGGCACTCGATAACCCCGGAGGTAGGTAGTCAGGTTTTCTGTGGTGCGGGCGCCTTCCGTTTCGCGGCTGTGATCGCCTGTAATTACTTTACCTTACGTAACACACCAAGCACCACTTTGACTCGTTGACCCATAACACCTACTACTTACTCCCGACCATGCAAGCCTACCTTGCGGAGAAATACATGTCAGGCCCCAAGGCCGAAGCAATACTCGCCCGAACCGCTCCCAAAAAAAAGAAACGCAAAGTCGCTGCGGGCAGCATACCAGATCCATCCACGCTCGTCGACGATGACGCGGGTTTTGGCGACGAGGCCTCGCGGCGGAAACAAGAAGACGACATGGACGTGGCGGAAGCGGCCGTGGCGAGCGACCGCAGTTTCAAGAAACGGCGGACGGACGGGCGGTCGGGGTGGGTTACGGTACAGGAGGGGGTCAAGCGGGAGGAGAGTCCGCCGCCGCCGCCGGATGAGCAGCCTGTCGTCGTGGAGGAAGAGGGGCCTTTTACGGGTGGGTTGATCCGCGCTGAGGAGCTCCGAAAGGTATGGAGCCCGTTTGTGACCCGTATGAGATGGCATCTGACACCGGATCGTAGCAAACAAAGGCGCGCGTCAGACAAGAGAAGATGGCGCAAGAGGAGGTGGAGGCCGCGCAGGAGACTATCTACCGTGATGCATCCGGTCGCAAGATCGACATGAAACTGGCCCGAGCCGAGGCAGCACGCAAGAAACGAGAAAAAGAGGAAAAGGAAGCACAAAAGATGGAGTGGGGCAAGGGACTCGTACAGCGAGAAGAAGAAGAGAAACGCAGATCGCAACTGGAGAAGAATAAATCCTTACCGTTCTCACGGCATGCAGACGACAAGGAGCTCAATGAAGAACTCAAGGCGCGAGAGATTTGGAATGATCCCGCCGCCGCTTTCCTGACGGTGAGCCTAGCTGCATGAGATCTTACCCCTGGTTCTTTAACTCCTCTCTTTTGTAGAAAAGAGCAAAGGGTTCTGGAAAACCAGAGTACCGTGGTCCTCCACCACCTCCCAATCGCTTTGGCATAAAACCTGGTTACAGATGGGATGGCGTAGGTAAGGTCAAACCCTCCCGGCCTTGGTGGTTCGCTGATACATTTCCCAGATCGTGGCAATGGCTTCGAGAAGAAGTGGTTCCAGCGTATGAACGAGAGAACACGGACAGCTACAGCAAGCTACGCATGGAGTGTGGATGACATGTAGTATGTATTTCACTAGTATCTTCTTGGCGCAACGACTTCCCCAGTGTTGGGCGGATGCGCTCAACTGAGGGTCATGGCCATCGATGTTATGGTTGCGTGCTTTCATTGCTAACAGAGACACACGATCATCACGAGACAAGTGCTATGTAGGACATCCATTGTTGACAGTCTCCATCGCATGGGATAAATAAGCTTCGCTCGCGAACACAATGCGAACGACCGTAGTAAAACAAGTTTCTCCCAGTAGTATGGGACATGAGTGCCGAGGTAGACAATTGCAACAGAAAGCGACCGACAGAAAGAGGTAGTCGTTGTTTCTAATATTCCGAGACATCTGTGATTTCAGTGACTTCTTCGTGTGATGAACGATCTGTGGACTTGAGGTATGAAGCGTTTTCAAATTCATCACTAGACTTGATGTCACCGTCCGAGACGACAGTGGGTTCAATACGACGGGGCTCAGCCTGTCGGGGTAACCGAGGTCGGGGTTCGACACGGACCGTACGCATGTTGGGATAGTTGAGGATAAGATGACGGTTATCCATGACCGCATGGATCTCCTCGAACTAACCAACTTTGCGATCAGCGACATGAGACAGAGGAAGCACGAGGCCACCCACTCTTGTCCCTTCTGGGAGGGGAATGGTCCGTGTATACTTCTTCTCCTCTCGCTCTCTAACGAGTCTTCCATCTTCCTCCTTCTCCGTGATCTTGACCGTCTGCCACGTAACCACGAGGTGATTCCAACGGAAACTGACATGTGCTTGCTCCTTTTTTATGCCAGGCAAGTCAAAGGTCGCGGTGATCTATGCGGGGATAAGGAGGGATCCATCACGGGAAACGTGATGCATAGAATGAGATACGTACAGTACGACCTGAACGAGACTCGCGAAATGAAACACAATCCCTGAAACACGTTGACAAGGATCAAGACAACGGACTGATGCAAGCGGTGCAGTGGCGTACGTGGATTTCTTGCGCTTCACTTTGGGAGGGGTTGGCTTCCTGAGCGTAACGTGTTGCTCTGGGGTGGGGGCCGTGGGGCGTGACCCGGCGCTGGGTCCCGACGACTCCAGAGATTTGACCTTGAGGGGAAGCTTGGCTTCTGCAGCTTGCTTCTTCTCACGCAAGGTGTTCCATAGTTCATCGAGAGAGGTATACTCGTGCTCGCGTGGGGCTGGTGCTGTAGCCTGTCTCGACGGTGGTGGGCGCTCACCGCCGCGCTCGGCACTTTGTCGCGGGAATGAGGGCAAAATGGATGTAGATGCGAGTCGAGAACGACGGGGGGGAGGACGGGAGGGCTTCTCTTCTACCAGTTCATACCCGTCGTAGCCATCCCAACATGTGAAAGTGCCGATAGCTGTGGAAGACATGGGATGAGCTGGTGAGACGCCCACCAGCGGCGAAACTGCCTTGTGGGGATGCAGTGGAAGATAGAGGGGAAGATGAGAACCTGGGACGAAATTAGAACTGACCCCGGATGATTATCAGGACAAGGGAGGGCTTGCACAACGTAGCTGGCATAAAACACGAGGCTGCCAAATGCAGCGACACTGGATGCCAGTTTTAAGCCCACCTGTGCCCGAGTCTGATCTAGGAAATTCAGCGCGCTAGGTGCTCGGCACTCACTTGTCTACCAGTTTCACTGATTAGGCCCGTTCGCAGGCGGTCGCCTAGGATTCGCCTGATGCGCTCGTTACACGGGCGAGATCATGGAGGACACGCGCCCAACGTTTCAAGGCCACGCCGTGAGACATGTCGAAGGAAGACCGCGCGATTACGCCATGGACGGGAAACGAGGCACCCTCGTGGAGGCCATTCAGCCTTGTCTCTTTCCCTGAGCCACACAGCACGCCAGCCATGTCGACTAGAAGCACCGGCTGCCGTCTTTGTTCTATTTACACGCTCGCGGGACAAACATGACGGGCTTTTCAACATGTTAGACTACCTAGCAGCACCTCGGAGCTGAGTACGACCACCCAAACAAATACAGCCGGCAGAACAACGTTTGTTCGTTCAGGGCTTGCAGGCGTTGCAGCCAAGTATCAGTCACCGAGGTCGTCCGAATCATCTTTCCAAAGAATGTTCGATCATCGATCGATACTCACATCAATATGATAAACATGTATCACCAGCTTGGTTTGAGTTAGTATCAGTTCATCACCTCCATGTTCCCTCTGAACCAAAACGGATGAGCCTTCATGTGCGAGATTCTCCAGGGGTTTGACCCTGGGTCCACGCCCGTCTGCCGTATTAGATCAAACGTGTAGTAACTCTGGAAAAAAAGTATCGGAACCACTGCGCATCAGGTGACAAATGTTCTTACGCCATGCTGGGCGATGGTTTCCCCACGTGCACGGTCACGCCGGAAAGTGACCAACGCGTTGGCAGACGCAGTCGCCTTGTTCGGAGTAGCGATGTTCCACGTTGGGGCAGGTTGTGGCAGGTTGACCAGAACACAGCTGTAGCAGTAGCTTTGGCTCAGTCGGACGAGGGAGAGACGGTCCATGGACGCACGTTATGGCGTGTTGCACTGCTGTGAATCGTCCAAGATACTTTGCCCAGGACTCGACCTCTTCTTTGGCTGGCTTGCCTTGACAGAGAGTCACCGACCTGGTGAGTGGTGCCGACTGAGACTGTCACTCTTACCTCGAGGCTCTTCGCTCGTGATGAGCGAGTTGTCTATTGTAACCGCAGAGGAGGCAAAGACTTCGTTCCCAAGACGTTCAAAATCTCTACAATCAGAATACGCCGACTGTCGCAGACTGTCACGAGAATTCATGAGACGAGAGCAAGGCAACGACCTACCAATCGCATGATAGTGTCGTGTATGTTGATACGGTCGAGCAGGTATTGAGACAGGCTGTATGCGGTCAGAGGTTCGTCCAGAGGTGGGTCCATTTTGACTGCAGCTAACCACGGAGAGAGCAGAGCCCGGGGTTATATCCTCGCGGGCGGATACAACCGGGATACCTACGCGACCAGCTCATGGACGGACGCGTGTCGTGAGGGCTCCATACGTCACGTCGCGACTCGCGAGACACTGACACTTTGAGCCGGGTCCAGTTCTGCCACTGATGACACATACTCACATTCCCCGCCGAGGCAGCTTCCTGTTTTCTTACGCCTCCCATGTCGGTCCCACTGCCTCCCGGTCATTTTCTCGGCCAGCCTCGTCCAGACCTGGTCGCCAGCGGAGTCGAGGGCTTCGTTGACACCTCCACTCTTGCCGCACACGATTTCGATGTCGACACTCGGACCGGCTTCATGCCTCCTGATCCCCCTATCAGCCGCCTGCCCGCCGAATGGGAGCCATGGGAGACGGTCCTCGATCAAGCTACGTCGATGAGACTGCAGCTTGCAGTCAAGTCGGGTCTCACTCAAGACGAGATCGCACGTTCCGCTTCATGGCGAAAAAGTGTGCGCGGAAACGTGAGCTATCCCTTCCTCTTCCGCTTCCGCTCGTAATCACTCTTTTTACTCATCCGCCTTCTCAAATGTGTCGCCGTTCCCCTTGTGCGTGCGGACTTGGTCCGAATTCATCCAGTTACCCATGCTTTCAACAAAGGCACTGACAGCATCCGAGCTGTTACTTCGGCGAGCTCATCATGTGCTTACCTTCATCATGCACATATATATTCATACACTCCCACTCGATGCCGAGATTCGTATCCCACCCAATATTTCCATACCCCTCCTTGAGGTCGCGGCGCATCTCCAGCTCCCACCCGTTGCGACATACTCGGACACCGTTCTCTATAATTGGGCTCTCAAGTCTCCCACAGATGAGACAACTCCACCCGCGCTGGATAATCTTTGCAGTCAAGACAACTTCACAGGTACAAACGACGAGCAGGAATTTTACCTTGCCTCCGCACGCATCGAGATCAGGGGTGTGGAAGCCCTTGAACTCATGCGCGCTACAATGGACGAAATGTTTGTCGGAGACGAGATTGCTATCTGGCGCATTACGGGCTACCTCGCCCAACTTGCCTCTGTCGTCGACGATCTGACGCTCATCCTGCTCAACGTCAGAAAGGACTGCGACCCCGAATTCTTTTATCACAGCATCCGACCTTGGTTCCGTGGCGAGGACTCGGATCCAATGCACAGGAAGTGGGTATTCGAGGGGCTCGACGAACACCCAGAGATTGAACCACCCACGGACCTGTCCGGGCCGAGTGCCGGCCAGAGCGCGCTCACCCACGCCCTCGATATCTTCCTCGGTTTAGAGAGTTCGCACGACGAGCGGTGGACGTTGCTGCGCCGCATGCAGATCTACATGCCCAGGCATCACCGCAACTTTTTGCGTCATCTCACCGCTAATCCGAGGCCCGTACGGGACCTAGTAATTGGTGGAGATCCAAAGCTCGTAGAGGCGTACAATGCCGCGGTGAACGCCGTTAAGCAGTTTAGAGACGCACACATTCGCATCGTCGCGTTATACATCATCGGACCAGCGAGTCGGGAGAGAGAGGCGGTAAAGGAGGCAGAAGAAGCGGGTGTGGAGGAGCGGCGACCGCCGTTGACGGGGACTGGAGGGACGCATCTGATACAGTTTTTAAAGGGCGTGAGGGACGGAACTGCGGAGGCTATGGTTGGCGCACAGCCAAAGTAAATACCGTTACTTTCCTGCAGCGGGTACTGAAGCCCCTGTGACCGATCACTTTGCCTGGCGATCGCGTTGATCGTCGAATCGCTTCTGGTCGCCAGCAAAATCGAATCGTCACTCCGCTCATGCAAACGACGAGAAAAGTTACGTTGACGATAATTCTGACACAGGATCGTTAACCTGTCTAGAGTACACTTAAACAAACCAGTTACCGACATCGTTATACAGCACTCAGAGTCGCGAGATACCAGGGAAATAAAAGAAAAATTAAACCGCAGAGTTCTCCTTGCCGTCTTCGCTCGCTTTGTAGGGCTTCTCCTGACTGTATGCCGAGAGACCAATGCGGATGGCAATATCGTTCTCGCGCTGTTGGTCCGCAACCGCCAGACCTGCGCGGTCACCAAAGACTTCGTCCATCTCTTCCAGGGTGAGGCCTTTTGTCTCAGGAACCTGTGACGAATTCAGAAGTCAGCAACGACATGGCGCAAAACGCCCACTCACGAAAAACAGGACAAACAGGCCACCCAGCAAAGAGAACACCTAGCGCCATCGTCAAGCACGGAAGCGGCAAAAAGACGGACGCGCTTACACTAAAGAAGACGAACGTGCCAAACGTGAGATGTGTCAGCATCGACGGGGTCACTTGACCGACGATAAAGTTGTTCATCTGGAAGACTCGGTTTGCTGCTGCCTATAAGACTACGGCTTGGTGGACGGGGGTGCTTACCCAGTTGGAAGATGCGGCGATGGAGATCCCCTTGCCGCGGATACTCAGGGGCCATATCTCGGCGATCAAGATCCAAGCGCATGGGCCCCAGCTGTATCCAAAAGCTGTGGCTCGCGTGAGTGAAGGCCTGTGTCACCAAGCGTCGACCTGACCGATTGCAAAAATCCACACGAACACACACGCTGCCCATCCAGCAGCTAAAACCAACCGTTAGAAAAATAATACTGGCGTCGAGGTGGCACCATTACCAGTGTGCCTAAAAATCGAATGAGTGATCGCGTCAGGGACCGATAACGAAAACCTACGCAGCCCAATCCTTTTGATACAACCCAGTTAGTATGGCCACAATCAGATGGCACCTAAATTTATATTGTGAACGTCAGGAAACGCCAGTTTAAGATGACGACCTACGCTGCCATGATGAAAGCACCTGAGACCAGAACAGGCTTACGTCCGACCTTGTCAACCCAGATTACGGCGGGAAAGGTAGCAAGCCACATGCTAAGAGTTGGAGCGTGACTATGCAATTGAATCTCGAGCAATATCATTTCTGAACGTACACTATGCCAACGACCCCAGTGGCAAGCAGGCTAGTCGTGTTTCCGGTCAGGCCGAGCGACATAAAGATGCTCGGTGCATAGTAGAGAATGGCATTTATTCCAGTCCATTGCTGAAAGAACATGGTCCTGAATTATTTCAGTCACGAAGGATCATCGCACGGAGGGAACCGCCTTACAAAGAACCGATGGCCACCCGGTAGAAAAGAGTACGCGACGATAGCAGACTGAGGTAAGCATTGGCTGCGAGTTTCACGTTGGAAGAGAACGATCCATCTTGATACTGCGGGTACCTGAGGGCGCTGGTCTCTTCCTCAAAGATGTGTTGTGCCTTGATCTCTCTGGACGTGTGATCAGCAAAATACGTCATCCGTCGCCGAGACAGTCCTACAAGAACTCGATCTGCACGAGGTCAGAGTCTGGTGGAAGCTGCCTTGCTTCGCTAAGTACTCGAAGTGCTTCGTCGTCCCTACCTTTGTTTACGAGCCACCTACTCCAAATTAGTAAACGTGGCGAAATAGGTGGCCAGAATCTTGCCTTGGAGAGAACGGCATGAATAAGATTCCAAACCCAAGAATGAGCGCGGGGACAAGTTGAAGAACGAGGGGAATACGCCACGCTGCCTCGCTTTGAGTTAGCCCAGTTCCGCCGATGTAGTTGGTACCGTAGTCGATCCAGAAGGAGACCATGATCCCGAACGTGATAGCAAGTTGTTGAAGAGCGACAAGGCTTCCACGGACCTCGGGAGGGGCGAGTTCGGCACTAAAAAACTAAAGTCGGGGCCGCTGCGGCGTCGTGGTTGGATTTACCTACTTGTACAGAGGAACTGCCATGCTTAGCGACCCGACACCGACCCCGGTAACAAATCTTCCTGTATAACGTACACCAATGAATTGGCAACAAGAAAGTTAGAAAGCACAAACCTCCATAAATCGACGAAGGCTGAAACGCCGCAGTTTGGACAACGACACCGACGCAGAAAACAACCACAGCTAGGGGCTGCGTCAGCGCTCTTCCACAACGAAGCCGTACAAGACGCACCAAGGACAATTGTGTATTTACGTGATAATTTGTCTGCCAACGTGCCGGTACAGAGCACACCAAACCAGGCACCTAATTCAAGTATAGCGACCAGCCAACCCTTTGTGGCAGGGTTGTCAACTGCAGAAGCCATTCTCGCTTTGAAAGAGTACATGCTAAGCACCCCAGAGAAGACACCCTGGTGGCAAACCAGGTGAGGCGAGCATATTGGTTTGTAAAGCGACGTACCTGGTTATAGCCTGCGGCGCATTCGAGATTCCATGAGTACTCATGTCAATCATCTTTCAAGGAAATTACCATATAGCCTGCGATATGATTCGAAGGGGTTAAGTACAAATGCCACGTGTAGAGTGATGTCCTCACAGTCCCCCCAAGGACGCGAACACTGCAATGGCAAAAACTCTGTTGTTGTGGACAAGACCGACCTTTCAACAAATGGTTCAGAAAAAGCAGCAAATACACGATGGAACTCACCCATCCAGACTGTCCTTGCAGAGCTTTGCGGCGGTCCGAGGCAAACTGGACTGCACCAGGAGCTGTGGCGCTGCCCATGTTCGTGAAGCAGGGATAGCCTTCGGGTAGCCAACAACGCCCAGTTTTATATGGTCCCGCGGGGTCCCTCACCCGTTTACGTTTCCCATGCGGTTAGAATGGGGCCGAAACTATTTCCGACCGAGATGAAGAGTTATCGGACGCGTTTTGTGCGGGTCATAGAAGATCACTGGCTGGGATTAGGTGGATGTGTGCCTCAACATCTGACTGCCATGTGCAGTCGTTGCACTGCTTTGGATTGGGACGGCTAAATGCCAGCGTGAGGGAATGAAATGAGACGGAAATGGACGACGAAGAGGGATATGTATTACATGGCGCGGTTTGGTGTAGTACATACACCAATTCGCAACTTGCATACCACAAAGCGAGACGACGTTTTGCCGAGCGGACCAGTTTATCCTCTGTGGACTGCGGCCGAGGATGGGTGTAGGGTTTCGAGTCAGCGTCGTCCGGGTAAACTAGCAGTGGCGCTCAGATCGAACCAGACTCTTGCCACTGCTCTGACATTCTGAATTCAGTGCTTTTAACCCACACCAAGCAACACTCATCGTTCAGCCGCAGTCCTGTCCAAAATATGTGGCATGGTCACTCTGGACATCCTAGTGGCACTTTGAACCCGAATGCGTGGGTCACGTCGTATGGTGAGGCACGGAAGACTGATCGCCTCCCAGGAATCCGAATGGTCACCACACTCCCACTTTCCCTTCACGCCAACCAAGCCCAGTGCCAATCGGGTGAGTGAGAATAATGTGCTTGTGCTCATAAATATGTCATCCTCTATCAGTAGTTACCCTCCTTTAGGCTCCTTCACGCAATACGCTCCACCACCTTATCCTCCCGGAGGATATGCCCCGCATCGAGACGCGTCTAGTGGATATCCACATTCCGGAACATATGCACCTCCTCCAGGACCACCCAGCGGGTACATGAGGGATTCTCCTCTCCTTGGTTCTTCAGGATATCAGCCACCTCCAGGTCCTCCACCTATGCCTCCCACCGGGCAACAAATATATCACCACCAGCCAGTTCCGGGTGGACAGATGCAGCCTGCTTACTTTCAGTACTCTCAATGCAACGGTAAAAAGAAAGCATTGCTCGTACGATTTTATTACGATCTCCAGCATATTTCCCAACGCTCAATTTCTTACAGGTCGGCATAAACTATATTGGCCAACCCGAGGCACTCAATGGCTGCATAGAAGATGTGCATCGCATGAAGGGATTCCTTTTAGGTGAGATTGTTTCGCTAGCTTCTTCAGTCAGCAATATCGAGTCAATATGGACAGGGCGTGGTTACAGAGAGGAAGATATGGTGGTACTTACAGACGATTCTCTACATCCCCGTCAACAACCGACTCGACAGAACATGGTCTGTTGTGTTCCCTTGCCAACTTCAGGTAACCTAATATCTTATCAGATCGATGCAATGCACTGGCTTGTGAGGGATGCCCAGCCCAACGATTCCCTTTTCTTCCATTGTATGTGTTATCATTTGACAGCAACGTGGGTGGGTTCTTTACCGATCTGGACAGATTCGGGGCATGGTGGACAGACTGAAGATCTAGATGGCGATGAAGAAGATGGATATGATGAAGGCAAGTTGATTCAGCTCTCCACCCGGAATTCTGATTCACGTCATTCCTGCACAGTCATATATCCCGTGGATTTCAAGATGACATCCCACATTGTAGATGATGTTCGTCAGCAATAACAGATCTTGCGATTTGTATCTCAATGGTGCCATAGGAAATGCACATGATTATGGTTCGTGAGCTCCCCGCTGGCTGTCGTCTCACAGCTATTTTTGATGTAAGTAACCTTGCTATAAATCACCTCGTCTCCACGTTGACTTCTTGGTAGGCATGTCACTCTGGCTCGGCACTCGGTACGAACCCAATATACTTTGTGACATCGTGTTGAAAATTCCGTTCTTAGATCTCCCATATACGGTGCGTATCTGTCGCCGAGTTGACAATCTCTGTCCTGCTGCTGCTGCTCATTTTCAATCCTGTCACGTAGTATTCCACGGAGGGCAAGCTCAAGGAACCCAATGTGAAGCTTGGGGCAGCAAAGGGAGTATTCTCTACTCTTCTTTCTTATGAGAGGAAGGACATAGGTGGTATGATTCAGGGTGTCACGGACCTTCTCGACGTCGCCTCTGGGAGAGCACAGAAAGCTCACGAATACACAAAAGCAACAAGATCATGTAGGGCTGACGTGGTAAGATGACTCCACCTCCGTATACGTTCCTGTGCAATCTTCACTGTCCTCGTACCTAGATTTCTTGGAGCGGTTGCAAGGACTCCCAGACAAGTGCTGACGCTGTAATCAGCGGCCGTAGCACAGGTGCCATGAGTGATGTAAATACTCTACACTTCCTTCACCACACTTCCCCTCCTGATCCCCGTTATCCAGGCGTTTTTGACAGTACTTGGCAAGTTTGCCGTCTAGATGAATTGATTTCCAGGCATTGAGACGAATCTATACAGCGCGAAATCCAAATCCGAGCTATCATGAGCTCCTCATTGAGATGAGGTACGCGTGCTGAATATATGCACTGTTGACATGTTAAACTTGTATCCTTATTCAGGTGGATTCTTAGTGAGAAATATGACCAGAAACCCCAGGTTTGTGACCCCAGGTCCCGATGAGGCATACATACGCTGATGTGGTTCCACCAGTTTTCATGTTCCCACCCCATCGTAAGTCACTGATTCAATCTGAGCTCCCCACAGGAATGGGGTTCACACTTATCCCCCTTTACGAATTTCTTTCTTCAGGATACCAATTTGCAGTTCATCGTTTGACTATGTGATGATGGGTCGTGCGGTCATGATATGATTATGTGCATATAGCGTCACAATATTCATGTTCTAAAAGCCAATATCACCCCCAACAAGTTCTCCGTGGCCCTGTTTGAGATGCTACCACTGAAATGCCTCTGCGAAAACGTCCCATCTTTTTTCAGACCACGTAATAACTAGTCCTGTAGCTCTCCACACGTCCCACGAGCGATGGTTGCCTTGCATGTGTACCTCGACTTGGGGTGATCCGACTGCTGTACTCTTGATTCCCGGTATTATGACTTCATCCCAAGCTTGGTATCGCATCGCACAAAAGTTCGCGTCTCGAAACAACTTCTACAATCATGCACGTCGCTGTGGAACACCCGCTAATAGTATCCTACGCAGGTTCTTTCGTTATGG
>JBBPJN010000505.1:0-13233 GCA_038088755.1 Boletus aff. separans
AAAGACCCGCGACCCAGGGTTAAGGGGACCTCCGGCGTTTGCCGACGATTTTGTTTCTGCCACCCTCGACGCCTTTAGAGGAGCCCCTAGGAAGGGCTGACTTGTGTTCGTGTAGTCGATCTGTTCTCGTTCCTCCCATTGTGGAGAAGTAGTCCGCGTCAGGGTCGAGCCTGATTTGCGAAGAGCGACGTAAGGGCCGCCATACCCTTACGGCTGAGCTTATCCCCGTTAGTAGTCCCTGCGGTGACGTGGGAGGTAGAAATTGAACTGCACATGTGCAGTGTTATTACAAACAAACATAAACTACCTTCTCACGTACATTACGTATCTCTTCTCCGTCGAAGGCACTACCTTCGATCTAAACGTTACCGACTTCGATCGTTCGTTTGCCGCGTCCCCAGAACTCACTTGGAAGATAGTGGGTAGTAAGGATGTCGGAACTGGACACTTCCACCTCCGCTGTCCTTGCAGCAGCAATTGCTCAACTTTCGTCAGTCCTTGAAGATTTCAAGGATAACAAGGGCAAGGACCTGGCGAAGAAAATCGCGGACCCCGGAACCTGGGATGGGGACAGGAAAAAGTTTAGAGATTGGTGGGTGAAGCTCACTGTATGGAGCAAGGTCCAGAAATGGGCCAATAATAAGGTTCAGGCGGTGGCGATTTATTCGCACCTAATAGAAAAAGCGGTGCCCTATGCCCGCCACTGCCTGGAGGACTATACGGCGGCAGAAGATGAGCCGGAAATGGGCCGGGACAATAAGCCCATTCCTGGGATGAAAAAGGGGGTCGACGCATGGCCCAACTTTGACAAGTTGGAGGAGCTTCTAAAGGAGCACTTTAGGATAGAGCAGCTGGCGCATGACGCCTACAAGGAGCTGCTCGCGTTCAAGCAGGGAGCGTTGTACATCGACGAGTACCTGCAAAAGTTCGAGAAACTTCGCAAGGAGGCCGACGTTGTGTTGGAGGAGGCTCATCACCTTCTCACGCAGGGCGTCAACTATAATATCTACTACCACGCGTCCCTCCATACCATCTGTGACGAGTATAAGGACCTCGTCAAGGCCCTACGATCAGTGGGCCGCAACCTGGAGAGAATCCGGGTTGAACGAGGGAACCCTCGCTCTCAACAGGCGACGACTTCTTCGAATCCTGCACCTCCCCCGCGGTGGCCTTGGTATCTGCCCCCACAATATCGCCCTTCCCCCGCCAATTCCTATCCCCGGTTTACGCCCACAGGCATCCAGCCTGGCCGTGGGGCACCCATGGATCTATCGGTCCAACAAGCAAGCAGGACTTTTACCGGTACCTGCTATGGTTGCGGCAAGCCGGGTCACCGGCGAAGCGATTGCCCAACCAATGGGTACTCTCTGGCCCAGCGGCCCAAAGCCCGGGTTATTCAAGTCTGGGACCCCTACCAAGGGGTATATATCAACATGCTCTCCCAGGAGCAACAAGGTTCTTCCGACGGTGGCGCGCATGCCAGTCCTTATGGACAAAGCGATGCATCTTTCACTCCTCAGCCGCAGATAACGGCACCACAAGGACAGGTCTCCGCCAGATCGGCCCGCCCCCTCCCAACGCCCCCCTCCTTTCACCAGGAGTATATGTCGGAGGAGGCCGAAGCGTACTGGCGAGATAGGATAGCAGTTGAGAGCCGGCAGAAGGCAGGCGGCTCTTTAAATTAGATTTGATCACTGTTAGGGGCCGTCTATACAACGGACACCCTGGCTTCGCACCTAGACCGTCTCTGCTGATTTGAGTTCCTCACGAAGGAACAAACGCGGGAACCACGGGCCTGATTGAACAGGTCTACCGACAGTTAACTAGACCGCTTGAGTACGCTCCTTAATCACCCTCCAAGTGGACGTAAGTGACAAGTGGAAACGACTGAGGACTTCAGCCGTTTACACTAGCCTTTTATATTAAGACCTGCTGCGCACAGACCAGGCCGCATATAGTAAGTAGAGATAGGGTAAACTATTGACACATATTAGGGTGACAGCGTGTGAGTATAGTAGACGGCGATCAGAAGGAAGAAAAGAGAAAGAACAGAAATGAATGTGGGATAAGGAAGGTACGGAGATTACTGTGAGAAGATCTAAGGGAGATAAAGGGGGCATGTGTTGGATCCAGACCGAGTCACATGTTATCCCACGATCACGTGCTAGTCACGTGATGTTTGAAAGATAGAATTTGAAGAGAAGTCCGAAATGAGTGTAGTGAAAGTGAAAATAGACTACGCTTTAGTGGGGTCCATGACAGGAACAGCGATCGAAAGACCTTTCGGGATTGGTGGGCAAAGCTATGGGTATGGGTGCATGTTCAGAAATGGGTGTCAAATAAAGTACAAGCAGTTGCAATATACTTGCAGCTGATTGAAAAGGTGGTGCCCTATGCCTGTAGCTGTCTCAACAATTACCTGGAGAAAGAGAATACCCTGGAGTTGGGGAAAGATGGAAAGCCCATCATGAAAGGGCTAACCAAAGGAGATGATGCGTGGCCGTCATTTGATGATTTGGAGAAGGACTTAAAGGAACACTTCCAGGTTGAGCAATTGGCCCATGATTCATACAAGGAGCTCCTGGCTTTAAAACAGGATAAGCTCCATATCAATAAATATCTTCAGCACTTTGATAAGCTGAAGAAAAAAGCACATATTGATGATGGCGAAGCATTCCACCTTCTCACACAGGGGGTAAATTTTAACGTCTACTACCACTCCTTCCTCCATATCATCTGTGATGACTATGAGGACTTATTCAACTCACTCCACAATGTGGGTTGCAATCTAGAAAGGATCTGAGTGGAGCACGGAAATCCCTGCTCCAACCAATTGTTATGGACACCACTAAAGCATACTCTTTTTCACACTTTATCTACACTCGTTAAACTTAACTTCAACTTTCTCTTTCAAAGGTCACATAACTTACCACGTGATCACGGGAACAACATGTGATGGGGCTAGACCCTGGACATGGGCCTGCGTTATCTCCCTTATCTATTCCCACGGTAATCTCCATATACTTCTATTCCCACACTCATTTCTGTCTTGCGTCTTCTCTTTTTTCTGATCGCTGTTTACTATACTCTCATGATGTCATCCTAATATGTACTTTCTTTCCCTCCTTATCTTACTGTACCTTGGTCTGTGTGCAGACACCAGTAATATAAAAGGCTGGTGTAATTGGCTGAAGTCCTCAGTTGATTCCACTTGTCACTACATGGCTTTTTAGTGGGTGATTAAGGATAGGCTCAACCTGTTACTTCATTGTTCCAGCTAGTGCTTAGTGTGCGCTATGAGGTACTAGAGTCCAGTGCGAAGCTTGGGCCGAGTTTTGTGAAGTGTATAGCTTCCTCTACTCGAGTCCCTAACACCAATCAGTACCAGCTCCCTCAGCTCCCCCTTCATGTCACCCCTGGTATCCCCCTCCACAGTACCGTCCTCCTCCTGCCAACTCCTTCCCATGCTTCACACCAACTGGTACTCAGCCTGGTCAGGAAGCACCCATGGACCTCTTGGTCCAACAAGCCAGTAGGACCTTTACCGGTAACTGCTTTGGTTGTGGCAAGCCAGGTCACTGGCGAAGTGATTGCCCAACCAATGGATATTCTCCGGCCTGCCGTCCTCAAGTGCAGGTAGTCCAAGTCTGGGACCCCTACCAAGGGATATACATCAATATGCTCTCCCAGGAGCAAGAAGATTTTTCTGCCAGTGGCACGCCAGCTGGACCTTCAGGTTAAAATAGTGGGATTCCTCAGCCATGGATAGTGGCACAATCAAGGTTGTCTCAGCATCTTCCGACCCCCCCTTCCCAGCAACGGAAATATATGTCTGAAGAAGCTGAGGTATATTAAAGAGATCGTTTTAAGGTGAAAGCCCGGCAGAAGGCAGCTGAGGCTTTAAAAGGAAACCATCTGTAGTTGAAAGGGGCAACTATAGACAAGGACTAGAGCCTTCAGTAGATATTTTTTCTTCTTTACTTGAAAACAATGTATACTGTAAAGATACAGATTTCCCAATTTTTAATTTGTCTTTTGTATTACGAAATATATATTGTCATTCCGAAAAAGGCGACTCAATGAGTGTGGTGCCAGAATTAAAACAAAGCATGCTTAATTCCCTTTTATGGACTATTCCAATAAGTTATGTCATAGAAAAACCCCCTCAAAAATTACTCGAGAGTACACTGCAATTGGGAGGTGAAATGTCTCTTCATGCATGTGTCACGTTCAAGAGTCATGCCACTTGGTGTTCAACAATGCTTAAGGTCCTCTTGGACTCTGGAGCAACAAATACTTTTATTGATGTAACATTTTGTAAAAACAATGGGCTTGATTTGATACCCCTTTCTTATTCCATTTTGATAAAAATGCTGACAGCTCTAACAGAGAAATGGGTGCAATAAAACATAAAGTCCATCTTTTAATTTTTATTAATGGACATTCTGAATATATAGAAGCCCTAGTTTCCATTCTAGGCACACACTCATTAATTATTGGCTACAATTGGTTGGCTCGCCATAATCCAGATATTGATTGGGTTAAAAAGACTGTTACCTTCTCTCGTTGTACTTCGTATTGTGTGGTTTTGGAAAACTGTACTCAGGCTGGTCCTAGTATGATGCTTCGTTGTAGAACAATAGAGGCAGGGTTGGCAGAGAAAGTCCCCCCTCAGTACCACGAATTTCTAGATGTCTTCTTGGAAAAAGAATCCAAGCATATGCCTAAGCAAAAGCACTGGGATCATGTGATAGACCTCAAGCTGGACTTTGTTCCAAAAAAGGGTCAAGTAATCCCCTTATCAGACTTAGAAATGGATGAGGTCCGAACTTTCATCAAGAAAGAACTGGGAAAGGGTTACATAAGGCCCTCCAAATCCCCCCAAACTGCACCTGTATTTTTTATTCCGAAAAAGGATGGTAAAAAACAACTCGTTATGGACTATAGATATCTAAATGAGGGTACTATAAAAAATGCGTACCCCCTTCCTCTTATTCCCATGTTAATAGATCGCCTCAAGGGTACAGACCTCTCTATGACATTAGACCTCCGATGGGGATACAATAATGTCCACATCAAAGAAGGTGACGAATGGAAAGGAGCTTTTATCACTCCCATCAGAGCTTACAAACCACTCGTCATGTACTTTGAAATGACTAACTCTCCTCCCACGTTCCAACAAATAATGAATGATATTTACAATGATATGTATGCCTGTGTAATTATTTACATAGATGACATGATGATATTTATGAAAGGAAAGATGAGAGAAGAACACGAAGAGGTGGTATGAGAGGTGTTGCATCAATTACGAGAAAATGATCTCTACACCAAACCCGAGAAGTGCTTCTTCTTGAAAGAGAAGGTAGACTTTTTGGGAATGACAGTCTCCCAAAAAGGAGTAGAGATGCAGAAATGAAGGTTGCAGGGGTTATAGATTGGCCAGTTCCCACACAACTCAAACAGTTACAAGCCTTCCTCAGGCTTTGTAACTACTACTGCAAGTTCATAGAAGGCTTTTCCGAGGTCGCACGACCCCTTAACGACCTTACCAAAAAAGATACAATATTTAAATGGGAATCCAAACAACAAAGGGCATTCGATACCATAAAAGGAAAGTTTACTAAAGTCCCGCTTCTGGCATACCCAGATTGGGATAAAAACATACATATAGAGACCAACGCTAGTGATATAGCCACAGGTGGCGTGTTGTTGGTCCTATGCAAAGACAGTTTGTGGAGGCCTAGTGTCTTCATTTCTCATTTCTTTAACTCTGCAGAGTGGAATTACCCTATTTATGATAAAGAACTTTTAGTAGTAATTCGTGCCCTCGAAGAATGGTGCCACTACTTAATCAGTCAGAACAGATTCGAGATCTGGACTGATCACAAAAATTTAGAATATTGGAAAAAGCCTCAAAACCTGTCATTGTGCCAAGCCAGGTGGCACACAGTTTTAGAGGAATTTAATTATTCTATGGTTTACAAACCCAGGTCATCCAATGGCTGGGCTGACGTTCTTTCATGCAGACCTGATCATGGAGATGCCATCCCTGATCATAACACAAATATTACTGTCCTTCCTAAATCAGTTTTTATTAATGGACTTTCGATTTCCTCTTTATCCTATGATAAGATACAAAAAGAATCAGAAAAAATTAAAAAGGAAATATCAAAGTTCATTTATGACTCTGATGAAAAAATATTCATAAATAAAAACAAAAAAGTATACGTACCTGATGAACTATGTTATGAACTCTTATCTATTTGTCACAATTCTCCTATTGGCAGACATTCTGGACATCACTGTACAATAGCCCTTCTTACGAAATACTTCACATGGCCTGGTGTCACTAAAGACGTTAAGTTATATATAGATCATTGCCAAGTGTGTGCCCTCATGAAGGGTAAGCAAAAAGCACCAGCAGGAAAGCTTCTCCCACTTCCCATGCCTAAATGGCCCTGGGAAAATTTATCAATAGACTTTATTACTGGACTTCCTCTTTTGAACACTTTCAATTCAATCTGCGTTATTGTGGATCACTTCTCTAAAGAAGCCATTTTCATTTCTTGTTTCAAAACTTGTTCCTCAAAGGACTTAGCTAAAATATTTCGCAATTATGTATGGTGCATACACGGTCTCCCCTCTATGATAGTATCTGATAGAGGACCCCAGTTTGCATCAGACTTTACCGCTGAGCTTTGCTTCCTATTGGACATCACTCAAAAGATATCTACAGCCTATCATCCACAGATAGACAGTCAAACTGAGCAGATTAACCAGGAATTAGAAAAATATCTGTGAACTTACATAATGAAGAAGCAGGAATCCTGGGCCAAATGGCTAAAGATAGTCCAATTCTACCACAACAATTCCCTTTCCTCCACTACTAGCACCACTCCTTTTGCTGTCACCCATAACTACATATCTTGTTTAGGCTTTGAAGGGATGTTGAAAACATTAGTCGGAGAATTTGGAAAAGACTGTGCTATGGCACGTAAAGATGTGAAGCAGACTCTTACCAAAATGAGAGAAAAGATGAAGGAGAATACCGACAAAAGAAGGTCGGACACTCCAGAATATTCTGTGGGAGATAAGGTTTGGTTGTCCACTGTCACGGACCACCACTAAAGCGTACTCTTTTTCATCTTCACTACACTCATTTCGGACTTCACTTCAATTTCTATTTTTCAAACATCACGTGACTAGCACGTGATCGTGGGATAACACGTGACCTGGTCTAGAACCAACACGTGCCCCCTTTATCTCCTTAGATCTTCCCATGGTAATCTCCGTGTCCTTCTTTATCCCACGCTCATTTCCGCTCCTTCTTTTCTTCTATTCTTTTTCCTTCCTTCTCTTCCTTTTGATTGCCGTCTACTATACTCTCCCGCCTTAACTCCTAATATGTATTACCTATCATCACTTACCATATGTGGCCTGGTCTGTGCGCAGCCGGTCTTAATATATAAGGCTGGTGTAAACGGCTGAAGTCCTCAGTCGTTTCCACTTGTCACTTACGCTCTACTCGAGGGGTGATTAAGAAGCGTCTCAATCGGTCTTGAGTTTTCGGTAGACCTGTTCAGTCAGGCCCGTGGTTCCCGAGGTTGTTCCGTCGTGCGGAACTAAAAGCATAGCCTAGTACTAAGTGCGAAGCCAGGGTTCTCGTTGTATAGACGGTCCCTAACAGAAGGGAAGAGAAGAAGCGGAAATGAGTGTGGGATAAAGAAGCGAACAGAGATTAACGTGAGAGATAGATAAGGGAATTAAGGTGGGCACGTGCTTGGGTCTAGGCCTTGGTCACGTGTCATTCCCACAGTCACGTGCAAGTCACGTGACGATCAAAAGTAGAAGTTGAAGTAGAGTTTGAAATGAATGTAGTGAAAGTGAAAATTAGTACGCTTTAGTGGGGTCCGTGACAAAAGGGAGGACGAACCTGAATTGGGCAAAGATGGCAAGCCCATTATGAAAGGATTAACGAAAGGGGATGATGCATGGCTGTCATTCAATGATCTGGAAACAGATCTAAAAGAGCATTTTAGGGTCGAATAGCTGACCCATGACTTGTACAAAGAGCTCCTGGCTCTAAAACAGGATAAACTCTACATTGATGAGTACCTTCAATGGTTTGACGAACTGAAGAAGGAAGCCAACGTTGACGATGGCGAAGCATTCCACCTCCTCACCCAGGGGGTTAATTTTAATGTCTATTACCAAGCATCGCTCCACACCACGGGTCGACTCACTTTGGCAAGTAGGCTGTAACATGGAGAGGATTCAGGTGGAGCACAGCAATCCCCGCACCAACCAACCAGCAGCCACACCCTCAGCTCCTCCTCAATATTGCCCATGGTATCCCTCTCCCTTCTGGCCACCCCCCACTAATTTCTTCCCCCGCTTTATGCCAACAGGCACCCAGCCTGGTTGAGGAGCTCCCATGGACCTCTTAGTCCAACAAGCTAACAGGTGTTAGGAACTTAAACCAAATAACGTTCACGTCAAATGATCTAGTCCTGATTGCTCACTTAGGGACTGCTTGCAGTGCTACACCTGGGCACTGGCCAGACTCAATAGGGAGAGGGAGTCTTGTCCTTAACCACCAGCCTTTTGGGCAATACAGTAGCAAGTTGTTATGGGTTAACACCAAGGGCATTCATGCCACTAGATGTCCCCAAGGTTGCTCACTTGGCTGCTAACTGTTTGCAGTGCTACACCTCGTACTGACTGGACTCAATAAGAGAAAGGGAGTCTATCTTTAACCACCAGCAGTTTAGGCGATACAATGGCAAGTGGATTCGACTGGGGAGCCAGCTCGAACCACTGCTCTTTTTATACTGAAACAAGTTTAAGGTACATGTATGTAAGATCTCTCTGGAGTTTCAATCTTGAAAAGGGGGTACTGTAAGAACTTTATTTATTAAACCTTATTTTTGCCATATCACACCTTCACACTAATCATATTGTTAAAATCGGCAATCACACGCACAGCCTCATCACCACCAGACCAAGCAGATCGCCGATGCGCGCATATGGCGTATGTCCATTTCATTCTTCGCGTACCCTCTCCATTGTAGATACATTGTACAAGTACATGGCCTGGCCGTGTAGTTATTCTTTTACTTATTCCTGTGCCCGGATCTCGACAAGATCCTTGTTACCCCTTTTACTTAGCATTTAGTACTATCGTATATAAGTCCTGTCACTTCCAGACAAGCACCTCAGTCTGTTGTTCTCGCACGACGACTGAGGTGAGTTGTACTTTCACATACCACCTACTTGAGCTAACTTGTACATAGTCTCTCTCGATAGGTAAAGATAATCTTAGTCTGTTGTTCTCGCACGATGACTGAGTCTCTCTCGATAGCCAACACGTATCGTCCCACTCCTGCTCGAATTCTTTCAGGTTATGAGCCCTGCACTCCCTACGCTCTAAACAAATCGTACTCACCATGTCTGCCATCCCTATCACCACTGATATCCTCCCAAGCAACGTCCCAAAGCTTGATGTCAAAGGAATCAATTGGGTGATCTTCACTTTCTGTTTCCAGGTAGCAGTCGAAGCAAAGGACTTGTGGGGCCACCTAGATGGTACCACTGCCTGCCCAGCTTACCCTGCTCCTTTGTCTGCTGATCAGATAGCTGAAATTAACAAATGGAAAAAGGACAAATGAATGGCCAAGCACCTACTCGCTCAGCGAATTCTGGACTCCACCGCCCTGCGAATCCAGAAGAAAACAACCGTAGCTGAGATGTGGAAGGAAATTAGCAAAGAGTACATGGAAAAGGGAGCATATGCACAGACAGACCTGCGCACACAGTTCCTTGAGTCGAGGCTCACAAAGGGAGCTGATGTCCGCCAATTCCTTGATGGCTTGTGGATGAAAAAGGAAGAGCTAGCAGCTGTTGGGGTCAGTATTGATGACAAAGACTTCCGATCAACGATCATTAAGTCTCTGCCAAACTCGCTTGCCAACTTCGCATCGAGCCAGCTCATTGCAGCTCGACTCTTTAGCATGAGCAAAACACTGGAACCCGACGTACTGATATCCGTGATAGCCAAGGAAGCCGATCGCCAGAAGGCGAAGTACCCAATGTGTGGAGATACAAAGGATCGAGATCACGACAAGGCAATGGCTGTTACACACAGAGTACCATCTCGAGGACGAGGCAGAGGTGGACGTTGTGGAAATGTGAGGTGAAACCCACCCAAATGTTGGGAGTGCAGATCTACAGAGCATCTCGCAGCTTTCCATAAGAAAACAGGAAGCGAGAAGAAGCTTACCAGTGCAGCCCATGCTGCTGAAGGTGATAGCGACTCAGAAGAGGGTGTTTTTGAAGTCCAGGATGATTCCAGCGACGAAGAATCCATTCCAGAACTACTGTCGGCAGAATCCTCAGATGATGAAGAGAATGACAGGGATAGCAGAGATTGGTTTTCAGTTACAGATGAGGACATTTTTGAGGACGTCTGGGATCTTGAGAAGTCCTGAGTGCTGAACGTCGAGGATAGGATATCCATCGACTGCACGGTACCTGCTGTTGACTTAGAAAATGTTGCCATGGAAATAAATGAAGGACCTACCCCCTCCTGCCAGGTCGAATTATATGACTCTGGAACGACACGCCACATCTCCCCCTATTGCGAGCATTTCGAGAACCTCGTAAATATTCCTAACAAATCATTTACTGCTGTAAACCGCCAGAAATTTGTTGCAACCAGAGTTGGCGACATGATTATCGAAGTACCAAATGGGTACGATGTATCAAAATTGCGTCTTACTGAGGTGTTGTTCTCGCCCAAGGTCGGATACACACTGGTATCCATTGGTTGTCTTGACGAGCTTGGGCTCTCGACGACATTTGCAGAAGGATTCTGCACAATCAGAGGAGCAGATGGAGAAACAATTGGCCGAATACCATGCACCTCAAAGGGCCTGTACCGTGTTGTGCATGAACACGAGACCACAAACACTGCCACAGAAACAGTAATGGTGATGGAGTTGCACCGTCAGTATGGACATATCGCCCTATCCATTGCTCGTTGTCTTGTCAAAAATGGGCTAGTTAGTGGATTAAAATTCGATGATACGAAGGATGGAGGTACCTTCTGTGAATCCTATGTCTATGCCAAAGCAACACGCAAGCCGATCGTGAAGATCCGAGAAGGAGAGCGAAGCCAAGAAGTTGGGAGTCTAGCATGGTCGGACGTCTGGGGACCTGCACCAGTAGAAACGCTTGGAGAAAAGCGATACTACGTTACCTTTACAGATGACCACTCACGCCTGATGTACCTGTGCATGCTTCGCTAGAAAAGCAAAACATTCATGGCCTACCAGCAGTTCGAGGCCTGGATGGATCGCCAACTTGCAGCTAAAATCAAGATGCTCCACTCGGACCAGGGAGGTAAATATCTCGGAAATGAATTTGTCCTGTACCTGAAACAGCATGGCATGGTGCAGCGCCTGACAGCGCATGACACACCCCAGCACAATGGTATCGCCGAACGACTAAATAGAACGATCCTCGAGCGTGTCCGAGCATTACTCCACACAAGCAGAATGCTGAAATTTCTGTGGGGAGAGGCAGCACGTCATGTCATCTGGCTGAAAAACAGAACACCCACCAAAGTTTTAAATGGCCTGACACCATACAAAGTCGCTTTCAGATGGAAACCTGACTTGAGCAAAGTCCATGAATGGGGATTCGAGGTGTATGCCCAAAAAGAGTGGGAAAATAAGCTAGAATGGCGAGCCGATAAGGTCCGATGGATGGGTATTGATGACAAATCAGAAAATGCTCACTGAGTATACTGGCCATCAAAATGGATCATCACCGTTGAGCGCAATGTTTACTGGAAACCCATGCAGCACAACATTGAGGGGGAGGAAGAAAGGACTTACCCAAGCAATGCCACGCTAGCATATGTAAATGAGCCTCAACCCAATGCCACAACTTCCAAATCTGGCTTATCAATGCCACAGCCTCAAGCCACTGGCACTTCGCATGTTCCTGTTCCTAGCCCCATCATTGCACCTTACCCGAAACATATCCGACAGCCCAGCCAGCATGTACTTGATATCATCAATGGCAAAGCCTTCGACCCAACTCCACCATGAGGCATCCAGCTCCCCGACTCCATAGCTGAAAACCCCAAACCTGATAGTGGCCCTGCCATATTTGAGGGGGAGGGAACAGCTGATCAAACGTTTGCTGCAGTCGACTATGATGACGATGTCGAGCATGTCCTCAAGCTAAATGAGACTATCGCCGAGGCTGAAGCACTCGAACCAACATCGCTTGCCAAGGCTAAGCGGCGTCCTAACTGGCCACAATGGAAGAATGGTATATGCAAGAAACTCACCACGCTCGACAAAGCTGGCACCTGGGAACTCGTTGACCCACCTACAGGTGTGAACATAGTTGGATCAAAATGGGTTTTCCGTGCAAAAAAGGATGCAGCGGGCAACGTTGTCCATCACAAAGCACGCCTTGTTGCACAAGGATTTTCACAGGTACCCGGTGTCGATTATTTCAACACTTACGCCCCAGTTACAAAGCTCGTGTCAATCTGCACAGTTCTCACCCTAGCTGCTCACCTTGACCTCGAACTCCACCAGATCGACATCAAGGGTGCCTACCTCAATGGTATATTAAACAACGATGAAACTATCTACATGTGCCAACCGCCTGGTTATGCCGATCTGGCTCTCCCATGCCACGTTTGCCGTCTGCACAAGATGCTCTACGGACTCAAGCAGAGCGGTCATCGATGGTATCAAAGACTTGTTGACATTTGTCACGGACTCCACTAAAGCGTAACTTATTTTCACTATTCGTTACACTCATTTCGGACTTCGTTTCAATTTCCATCTTTCAGACATCACATGACTAGCACGTGATCGTGGGATAACACGTGATACGGTCTAGACTCAACATGTATCCCTTTATCTCTCTTATCTATTCCCACGGTAATCTCCGTGTCTTCTTATCCCATACTCACTTCCGTTTCTTCTCTTCTCTTCTTTTTGATTGCTGTCTATCATACTCACACGCTGTCAATCCTAATAAGTACTAATAGTCGCCTACTTATCTCCACTTACTATACTCGGCCTGGTCTGTGCACAGCAGGCTCTAATATATAAGGCTGGTGTAAACGGCTGAAGTCCTCAGTCGTTTCCACTTGTCACTTACGCTCATCTGAGGGGTGATTAAGGAATTCGATTCACGCAGTTT
>JBBPJN010000506.1:0-13230 GCA_038088755.1 Boletus aff. separans
TCCGCAGGACGGCCAGTAAACATGGCATCAATGGTGGGGCGGAGCACCGCGCCAAACGGCGTCGACAGGAAATCGCTGGGCAGCGCTGTAACCCCGTCAGCGCCCGCCATCGACGCGCACTAGAGAGCACGCACATGTAATGTAAGAGGGGAGGCTACCCCCAGTTAGGAATCCGAGACAGTCGTTGGTGAACGAGTTGCAGTTGAAGTCTGTCCACGGACGCGTTCAGTCCTCGCGTGCCCTCTGAGCAGCGGGCATCGCTCACCTAGCAGGTGGTACTGCGAGAATCGGGGTCAGTCGGTCGCATTCGTGCCGTCGGGATGGTAGACGCGTCGTACGTACCTTGTCTGCAGTGTACTGTTCGCGCATGGCGGCGAGGTATTCGTTGAAGGTGTCTTCGTCTATGGCCGTCTCTCCCATGTCGACGATCCGAATCGGTGATCCATGCTGTTCATCGTGGGGGGTCAGAGCCTTTGGCACAGCAACTCGGCAGGCGCCTGCGAGAAGGACGCACATGAGATTTTCCAGGCTGCGTGATGCTGATGCCTTGTCCGTAGAATATTTCCTTGTTGAAGACGACGACGGATGTGTGCCTGCGCTTGAGCGTGCTCGATCAGCGGCGAACCATAACAAGCAGCCTGCTAGACTAACCATACGCCGTCTATCTGGCGGCCAGTGAGCTGAAGAGAGAGCTGACCAGCTATGCCATTACTCAGATCGTAGATATAGAGCTGGACTGGAGTGGTCATGGAGGTGTCGTTGCGAGGGACGTGGACGTTCTATGCAAAGTTGCTCGCACAGGAGCCTGGCCAGCAGGCGGTGCTGAAATTGGGACGCGCAAGCACAGGACCAGTCGTTTCGCGAGCATTCTCGACATGACAACAGCCGAGATAAGATAAGATATGGAACGACTAGGACAACAGAAACGACCTGCTTAGAGTTTCGCTCTCGTCTTCGCCCTCATCTCCAGAGCGCGGTCCCGCAACACACGACGAAGAAGCTTTCCACTCGGATTCTTCGGAATCGCATCGACAAACTCGACCCCTCCCGCAAGATGCTTATACGCCACCTTGTTGTCCGCCACAAACTGTAGTCCCAATCGACCACTGTCAAAAACCATCCTCGAGAGAGACGTCAGTACAAACCTTGATGATGACAGCCTTGACCTTCTCCGCCTCACTTGGGTTTCTTGCGACTCGCTTGGCGACGTGGGAATGAAGAACAACGAACGCCATCGGTACTTCGCCACTATAATCATCTGGGACCGCAACGACGCATGCGTCGGCGACCTCGGGGATGTTCAGCAGACACCCTTCAAGTTCAGCAGGCGCCACCTGAAACCCCTTGACTTTCATAATTTCCTGTCGACGCGTCAGCACGGGGATGCGTTCGCGAAGGCGCCACTGACTTTCAGACGATCAACAATAAACAATTCCTTGTCTTCGTTGATGGTGACTTCGTCACCTGTACGGAGCCACCTGTCGCACAGTCCAGTCAGTGTCACGAGTCGAACGGTATGTCGAGGCAATCACCCATCCACAAAGGTTTCCCTCGTCCTGTGTACCGTTGAGATCCCAAGGTACCTCGCAAGACAATACAATAAACTCACGCCACCTCGTTGTTCCAGTATCCAAGAGCTAGCGAAGGCATCTTCACCTGGAGCTCGCCAGGCTCGTTGAATGTCGCAAGAGTCCCATCCGCTTTCACGACGCGGGCGACGACGCCTGGAAGAAGTCTTCCGGCACTTCCCGGCACTCCAATTTTCGACTCTGTAGAGAACATGGATATCGAGGCAGACACCTCGGTCATACCTACAATGAACCTCGTCAGGACGTGAACATCACAAGCAACAGGAGCAATACTGACCATAGCCTTGACCAATTTGTGCATTGGGGAGGACCTCTGCGATCTGGTTCATGAGGTCTGCGGACAGAGGCGCCGCACCACATATCATATATCTGATTCCCGAAAGATCATATTCTTTGGTTGCCGGATGCTGATGTCGTCGGATTACTATACACGGCGACAACGGCTGCAACTTACCTTGCAAAGCAACACGATTTGAGGTGGTACGAGCCTACAATAAGGGTTCTTTAATTGAGCCAGGACGCATAAATAGCAAAAAAAAAAAAAAAACTACATCAAGAGCGTTATCCTGTGCCGAGCAATGCTCCGCAAAAAGTCTGTAAAGTTGAACTTTGGGACCACTACCAACGTGACCTGAGGAATCCGGTTACCATGGCGTTTCAATAGGAGAACGAGGAACGTACGCCACAGAATATCAAAAAGTGCAACTTGGGTCATACGTCAGTCAGGTGAAACATTGTACACGAAAAGTGCGGAGCTTACAGAAACGACGAGACCATAAATGTCTTGGTTGGCAAGGCGTCAGGGTGGTCCTAGAACGGGTACGAGATCCACCTACGGTACAATGGTAATACTGGATGGAAGCTCAGCGCCAGGTGAAACATACATATTCGTTTGACTTACTTCCAGCAGCCACGTCTCCAGGGCGGTATCTCCGATCCTCCCATGCACAGTCGTCACAGTTCACCTTGTTGTGTAGAGCCATCTGAACGGTGTTGACGATGGGGCCATAATGCGAAATTGCCACGGCCTGGTAACGTGAGGGTCAATAAGCACGCACGGGACGAGCACCAAGGCCCCTCACCTTGGGCTTACCCGTCGTACCACTAGAAAAGTTGAGAAAGGCAACCTTTGACTTGGCTTCACCAGGCTTGAGCCTACACTCGACGAAACAGCGGTCCATCCTCAAACCCTCTTGCACGAGTGCCTCCACGGAGACATGTCCACTTCCAGGGACCTCATCAAATACCACCACACGCGTGTCTGGTAAATTGGCTCGACGCGCGGCGGCCACGGCGGTGCGCAAAGACACCGGGTGGGAGATGACGAGCGTCGCACCCGCGACCTGAATTTGATGTAGCAATTCGTCGGCAGTATATCCCGGGTTTGCTCCTCTGAGTCACATTCAGTCGCACATGTGGGACTTGGAATTAAAAATAATAATAAAAATAAAAATAAAAAAGCCGACTGACGAGACGATGCCACCCAGTCTATGCGTCGCCCACATTGCTGGTGGGTAGTCTAAAAGGAACGTAGGGTCAAGTTCTTTTTCGACCAAGGGCACATGGACGCACCGACATGGTTCGGGCTGAATAGCAACACTAGGGCGCACACGACAAGGCATCAGCACTGGTACATTGAGACGAAAACGCGCGATAGCGACGTACCAACGTCGTTTTCCTCTGCGCGGAGCGTCGGGCGTGAGATGGCAGAAGAACAAAAAGTCAGCATGCCCGCCACTCACTGATCCCAAAACGCGCATGGAGCGCATTCGCAAGCCCGAACGTCCGTGTACGTAACTGAGGGTGACGCAGTCAAGATCGACAGACGGCGTGGGGATCGACCAGTGGCCACGTACCTCCTCGAGGTCGATGGGTCTCGCGGTGGCATCTTCGATCAACCATGGGACTCCAGCTTTACGTGTCGGCCGCAGGGGGTGGTGGGAATCCAGGAAAAATTGTGGGATAGTCAGGTCATCGGGAACGGAATAGTCGACGGGGCCGCCGGTGATTTCAAACATGGTGCTGGGACGTTGGAAGGGATGAAGAGGGAGGGAGGAGGAAACCGGATCAAGGAATGGGCCAAGGAAAAGATGAGACAACAAACTAGCTCACGTACACGTCAAGGGGTGCCCGTCGGTTGATTCTAACTTGATAGGGACATCAGCGCGTAACTTGGACCGAATCCGACTCGGGAATCGACGAGTCAGTTCGTGTATATATACGAGGAACAGGAACACGACACAATTCGCCCCGTCCCGTTCCTGGTAACGCTGATCATGAAACCCCATGGGCGAAAAAGAAGAAAAAAACCCAACACCTTGACAAAGAAAGCTGCGCTTGCTGGCACAATCCACCCGTCGATGTGATTCTCACTGTTGCTCATTTTTCAAGTGTGCATAGGTTGGCACCGACTTGGCCCCGCTTTTTGCAAAGCCTTGCTTACGTGCGGGGCTTCAAATTCCCAACGACGGCATCAGGGTGGGCCATTCAATCTCTCGGTCTGTGTGACCTGTTTATCGACTACAGTACCTCCTATAACTGAGCTTGTGCATGGGCGGTACCGTTAGTGAAATGCCATTAATGGATTGAAACACTGGAGATCAGAGTTTCGCGACCGGCCGCAGTTTTAGACTCCTCGCCGTATCCCTCAGCACCCGCCTCAGCAGCTTTCCACTCGGGTTCTTTGGGATGGCATCCACAAACTCGACCCCACCAGCCAACCTCTTGTATCCGACCTTGTTGTCCGCGACATGCTAAACAAGGAACCGGCGCGGTATCAGCATGGAGCAAACGTCGGAAATGAAAGGACACATTAACCTTGATAATCGACTGCCTGATCGTTTCCGCCGCTACCGGATCATTGCGTGCCCGGGTTACGGCATCGGATCTTAACACGACAAAAGCGAGCGGGAGTTCGCCACTGTATTCGTCAGGCACTCCTACGACGCAGGCGTCCGCGACATCCAGGTGGTCAAGAATACACCCTTCCAACTCTGCTGGCGCAACTTGGAACCCTCGCACCTTGAGCATTTCCTGACCAACACGGTGGTGAGACATGTCCCAGCAAACGTAATGTCCAACCCCACCTTGAGCCGATCGAGGACAAAAATCTCCCCTTTGCGATTCATCTTGACTTCGTCACCCGTGCGGAGCCATCTAACGACTCGTCACCCGTTCCGATATCCCAAGACGCGATTTCCTTACCCGTTCGCAAAGGCCTCCTTCGTCCTGCACGGAGGGGCATCAGGTTTATAAATCCCAGAAGAGAACAGTCTACACACGCTTCTGGATCTCCGGCGTACCCCAACGCGAGTGATGGGGTACGCACCACTAACTCTCCGGGTTCGTCGAACTCCGCAAGCGTCCCATCAGGCTTCTCCACTCTAGCAGTAATCCCGGGGATAAGTTGGCCAGCACTCCCGCTCAGATCGCATTTGTTCTCGAGAGACCATGTCGTGATGACAGTACAAGACTCCGTGGTTCCTGGAGTGTAACAGTGAGCATGGCAGGCTGATATCCTCAAGGGAGGAACAAACCATAACTTTGTCCAATGGCCGCGTTTGGGAATATCTCGATTAGTCGCTCCATCAACTCTCGCGAGAGTGGAGCTGCCCCAGAGGTCAAATATCGGACATGACCCAGGTCGTAATTTTTGACGGCTGGATGCTACTCCTCACGTCAATCGGAGGATATATACAGATGAAGCTGAGCGCCAACTTTACAGAAGAGTACAATCTGTGGAGGAACAACCCTATTATCCTAGGTCAGAGACATGACCTAGTGTACACCCCAAAATCACAAACTCACATGAGATGTGTAATCCGGTGTCTGACGATGCTTTCCAAGAAATTGGCAAGATTAAACCTTGCGATAAGGACGATCGGCATCTACGTCTATCTTCAGTCAAAATGGAACCTTGGAAGACCCTGATTTACGAACGCCACAGAAGAAACTGAGATGGGTCTGGCAATGACATGGGTCAGTAACCTCCGTGGAAACAGCAGATTGAATCTCTTACATTGAAGACCAGTCCATATATGTCTAGCCAAATGTATCCTAGTCAGGTTGGCCAGGAGCAGAACGTATCACGTACGGTACAGTGGAAGAACTATGAAAGCGTTTGTCATCACACAGTAAAATCCATCACACGAGACTCATACCAGCACAGCAAATGTCGCCTGGTCTGAATCGCTGGTCCTCCCAATCGGGATCGTTCACTCTATGATGAGCAGCCAACTGGATAACGTTGGCTATCGGTGCATAGTGAGGTATCGCAATAGCCTAACATTCAGTGAGAAAAAAAGTCACGACGAATACTCCAGAATCCACACCTTGGGTCTACCCGTCGTCCCGCTAGAAAAGTTCAGGAACGCCACCTTTGTCTTCCCTTCACCGGGCTGCAGCACGCGCTCTTGAAATGTCGATGTACTGGCTAGCCCCTCGTCGACGACGTTCTGAACCGTGGTTTGTGCACCATACGAAGCACCGTCCGTGTTGAACAGTATGATACGGTGCGCTGGCAGCATCGTAGCCCGAGCGGCAGATAGAGCGACGGACAGCGCCTCGGGGTGAGTGACGATAACAGAAGCCTTGGTCGCCCGTATCTGATACGCAAGTTCGTCGGGAGTGAAGAGAGGGTTTGCGCCACTGTCGCTCCTTAGCTATCGCAAGCGGAAAGACGGGAGCGAGACGCACGACATGATGGCACCCAGTCTGTGAGCCGCCCAGACGGCGACCAGGTAGTCTGTCCACGTGTCAGAGACAACACTGGTGATGAAACGACAAGAGAAGACGTACCAATATGGTTCGGACTGAAAATCAAGACTTGCGTGCACGTTCAGTGTGATTATCGAAAGCTTTCGTTGTCCTGTACTAACCAACGTCATCTTCCTCTAGACATGGGGGTCAACGCTGATGCGGCGCCAGAGGATAAAGCACACACTAATGCCATATCTCTGCTTTAATCCGTTGGCCAAGCCGAAAACTCGTGCACGTATCTGAATAAAGAGATAGGAATGTGTGTCACGACTCCTTGAGTGGATGCCAAGAGGTCCCACCTCTTCAAAACCCACTGTTCGTCCTGTGGGGTCTTCAATAAACCAGGGTATGCCATGTTTGCGGATAGGCCTGGAGGGATGCTGGGAATCTAGGATGAACTGGGCAAGCGTCAGGTTGTCCGGAATGTACTGAGGCAGCTTCCCTGCAGGAGATTCAAGTTTGGCCATTTATCAGTCGAGGAAGAACACCTCCAAATTCGAGAGAAAGAGCCTGAGAGGAAGCGGCCAGCATCGCGTGCGACATGATGTACAATTATCAGCACCATCATGATTGCGTGCCATGAGTGTGACCATGCCCAAGCTATTTATATGTAAATGTGGGGAAGGCTTGAACTTGTCGGTTGTGTTCCGCAATCTCAACACAAGCTGAAGTTCAAGGGTATTTACAGTAAATGCAGCCCCCTGAATCTACTTACATATCCCTCCAGTGCAAGTGGTGGTTTTTCCTACCCTGTCCTCTGATGGCCCGACGTACATGTGATGCAATGCGCACTGTACCCACCGCCCAATACCCCTCATCATGGCCTTCAAAACGAGCCCAAAGTCGACAAGCTATTCCGGAGCGTGAGATGTATATTGGTCAACGCGATGTCGTTGTGGATAACGCCGTGCCGAAGGGGAGCCTTCGGTCGCCCACGGCAGCTGCGCGCGAATAGCAGGATAAAAAAGATCTTGTAAGGCTTGACAGAGGGTATTTGAGAATGGTTGAATGGCGCGCCAGTTTCGTCGGTATGAACTGGCCAAGGTGCGGGATAGCAGGTCCTAGGCAGCACTTCAGATGCTCGTACGATGCTCGATCCCGGCAATGGTAAGAATCCACCATATAGCAGCAATACCTCTCCTCCCGATAGCAATCATGCGTGGCTGGGTCCTCTTCGTCGGACAGTTGTGAGTTCCGCGGGCGGGGCAGTGCAGTTACCTATTCTCGTATCACCGGGTGCTCCAGATCCCCAACGTCAGGTTTGGCAAGCACAACAATGTCACTAACGGTGAGTATATCTCCCTCGAAACCCTGTGTGGAGTTAAGGGTGGGATACGCACAAGTCAAGTGTGATCAAACCTATACTGAAGCACTACAACCGTGGTACGACCTCCTTTGTCCTCGAGCAGTTCCCGTCATGGAAAGCAGGATCCAGCCCTGTAACAGACCACTCGACGCGTCGCTCGTTCCACCACTTAACGACATACTCCTTCTCTGCGTCCCCGACATTTTCCATAATCTCTCGGAACAGTGCTTCCACGAGTTCTTTGCGACTCGCATCGTTGCGCGTGCAATCGACGACATCTTTCACTGCTGACAAGGCTTGCGGAAGCAGCGAGAGAGGGAAGGAGGGCAAACTCGACACAAGGGCTAAATGCAACCGGCGTCGTCGGTCGCTCTCTTGGGGCAACTCTGCGCACATTGCAAGAAGCGAGCTGATACACAGCCATGCAAGCGCAGGATCTCGGGTTAGAGACGCGCTCTTAACAAGGACGGCGAATGCAAGACATAATTGTGATACATTTAACCTCCCATCTATAGAGTTCTGTGCGACCATTAGATTGATCCAAAAGATGTAAATGAGAAGCGGCAGTTACCTCGAGTAGGCACTGAAGGTAGAACGGGACCATTCTCTCGGTGAACGCAAAGTCCAACATGAGTGGATCGTCCGAACGGACCGAGGTACCCTGAACAACCCGCTTTGAACGCGACGAAAAGATGGCCAACACCACACTGTGAGCAGACTCAAACTCCCCTCGGTGTGTATAGTCCGACAGATGCCTGAAAGAGGGGTCATTAGCAGTCACCTGCAGATATCGGATGTTCAGCTTACGGAGAACAAAATGGTAAAACGATTGTCTGAATTGTCATCGAGCTCAGAATGGGGACAACCTGCTCAATCGCACTCAAGGCAAAGGCTTTCTTTGCCCGTTGCACTGGGTGCGTCGACGCAAAACCGCTGGACCACATTTCGTCACATAGCCCCCTGACAAATTGCTCGCTTTCGTCTGCATTGTTCGCAAGGACATCGAGAGCGAGATAGAATCCCCGCTTGAGCTCTGCGAAGGCTCCGTGACCAGCACCACCAAATTTCTCGATTACAAAAGCCAGATGAGAGAAGGTGCGTAGCGTGATAAGTGCAAGCGCTGCAGACGAGTGGCTGAATGCTGGTGGGATGTAGATTGACGTTGAGAGGCCCGCTTCCGTTATCATGATTGTACAAAACAGCAGGGTCTTGAGAATCGCCCAGATGGACGTGGTGAGTGGTCGAGTCTCAGGGGCTACCTAGAGGTGAGACAAGAGGCACTCGATCAAAATGAATGCATACCTATTGACTCCTCATTCGCCTCTGCTAAACTACTGTTCAACCATCCCACCTCGACTTCCCTTGCCATGGTTTCTAGGGCACGAAATGTCTCGTGGACCGGAGGAAGGGCAAGTTTGGGACGGTAGTCAACATATAATGAAACGCTTCTGGAGCACAGCTTCGAGAGAGAGGCCATGTGGACCATCGCATGAGAGGATGCTATTGCATTAATTTCCCCGTGGATAGGTGCCTCCAACTGTTAAACATGGATCAGAAACCCACTTGAAATTCGTTTCGCATATTAGAGTTACCTTGATGAATACCTTGTATTCGGGATTAAATTCTAGATACGAGGAAAACGAAGACATGAAAGCTCCGTGTACAAACGCTTGTGTTATGGCCCGGACCAGTAGACTCAGCATTTGCTATTGTTAGCATTTCACAAGTTAGCAAGAAAATAGGCATGGATAAGGCGACACACACTTGCAATGGCAGCGCGACAATTTTTTCCGGTGCAACAACCAGTAGGGCTTGGGACGAGATAATAAGGGGGAGCGTAAGAGCATCCTCTGCGTACATGCTCAGCGAGAATAGCTACTCAAGGAAGGACCATCGCACCTCCCTCCTCGGTGATGGGCTGGAATTCCTTGCCCCAAGAATCAGACGAGATAAAGAGGTCGATAACGTCTGCGAATGCGAGGATCAATTCGTCCTCGACGCTGGACTTTACGTCTGGTTGCCTTGCGGGTAACTTTGGGAGTATATCATCGAGCCCCAAAAGAAGCCCACTGCAGCAAGCGAGACGCGTGATCGCATGACCCCCCTCGAACCCCTTGAGGAGGGAAGTCGACCAGTTGGCTAACCGTACGTTCAGGCTTGGTAAGAACAAGCCACTTGGCTCGTCCTTTAAGAGTCGAAGTTTTGCGTAGACAGCATGACGGAAGGATATGCTGAGTGCGTCAAGCTTGGCGAACGAGAATGGACGGAAGAGCGGGCTGCTGACGATCGCTGCGGCAAGTGGTGTTGGTGATGGTGTGAGATGGGAGAGATGATGGACGATGGAGCCCTGGAGCGTAGGCAGCGGCGGCGGCGATGTGGAGGATGGTCTGTGCAGATGGCTCAATAGCATGGTGTAGGACATGGTGCAGTAGACAAAGTGGTCCAAATATACATATATATACAACTTGAACGCGACGCGACCGTGTTCTCTCTCTCTGCACATCCACCATGTCTCAGCAACAGCTCTCAGCAGGTGTCTGTTTACGGCTCAGCGAGGCCACTCCACTCGAGGTCGATGCGCTCGGCGCGGGCTACACCGTCCAACTCCTTTCCATCAAAAAGGTAAACCAGGCAACGAGCACCGCTGCGGCCATCGACAGGTACCGCATCATCTTCTCCGACGGCGTCCACTTTGTCCAGGCGATGCTTGCGACACAGCTCAACGACCTCGTCTCCCGCGGGGAAATCGTCAAGAACACCATCGTTGTCATCAGCAGACTCACTTGTAACATTGTTCAAGATAAAAAGTCTGGACTTTCTTGTCGACTCTGACGATTGCGCTCATACATTTCCAGGCTTATCATCATCCTTGACCTCCACGTCGTCTCCAGAGAGGAAGACAAAATCGGCAACCCGGTTGCAACTCCATCCTCATCTAGCAACATGACCATCGAGACCCCTGAAGCGTCGACGAGCACGATCTCTCTGCCTACTGTCTCCTCTGGCCGACCAGCCGCAAGTCGCTCTGCTGCTAGCGGTGGGGAGAACAGATCCATATATCCGATCGAGGGTCTTAGCCCTTATCAAAACAGTTGGACCGTCAAAGCTCGTGTCACTCACAAAAGTGACGTCAGAACCTGGTCCAATCAACGCGGAGAAGGAAAGCTCTTCAACGCGACTTTGATGGATGAGACAGGCGAGATCCGTGCAACGGCTTTCAACGCAGCGGTGGACGAGCTCTACGACAAGTTGGAGGAAGGAAAGGTTTACTACATTTCTAGGGGCCGGGTCAACCTTGCCAAGAAAAAGTTCTCCAACGTTCAGAACGACTACGAAGTGACTTTGGAAAGGAACACGGTGATTGAAGAGGTTAGTCATCTCATCAGCAACGGGATTTCAGTTAACTAACTGACGTCGCAGTGTGTCGATACAACCAACTTACCGACGATCAAGTACAATTTTATCCCACTGTCCTCTCTGGAGACCCTCGAGAAAGATGCAACCTGTGGTGCGTACATCTAGTGGGGTTGGATTGGTCAGGTGGCTGAACAACAGCAGATGTCATCGGTATCATTAAAGAAGTCGGGCCTCTCGGAGAAGTTACATCCAAAGCAACGAATAAATCAGTAAGTACCACCTCTGGGATCATTCTATTGTCTAATAATTATTCTAGGTGGCGAAACGTGACCTTACCATCGTCGACAAATCGCTCTACTCCGTCAGGATGACTATCTGGGGGAGACAGGCGGAAACTTTTACGGCTGATGATCTTCCTGTTGTCGCATTCAAAGGTGTCAAAATAGGAGATTTCGGAGGTATGCCTGTAGCTCTATTTACTGCGCTTGCTACATTCCAAACACAGGACGTTGCCTTTCAATGCTGTCTTCGAGCTACATGTCGATTTCTCCTGACATCGAGGAAGCTCATTTACTCCGTGGCTGGTACGACGGCATTGGAGTTGAGAAGTCTTTCCAGTCGCAATCAAACACCATGTCGTCTGGTGGATCATCGTTCAGTGGCTTTAACCGCAATGAAATGCGTCACTTGAGCGACATCAAAGAATCGAACCTCGGGATGTCGGACAAAACTGATTTCTTCTCTACACGTGCCACGGTAATGCACATCAAGGGTGAAAATATTGCATATCCCGCTTGTCCTACGCAAGGCTGCAGCAAGAAAGTCACTGACGTCGGTAATGGCTGGCGATGTGAGAAATGTGACAAGACGTATGAGCGCCCAGAATACCGGTATGTCTCATGCACTCGTATGTTCGCGCTAGGATCTGGATTCTTTGGTCCAGATACGTCATGTCGATAGCGGTAGCGGATTGGTCTGGTCAATTGTGGTTGCAAGGCTTCAACGATGCCGGTCTCGCGGTGATTGGGAAAACCGCAGACGAGGTCATGGATATCAAGGTAAGTAGCACCCGCTTTTGTGCACAGTTGCACGCTTAATTCGGGTCAAGGAGCGTGACGAATCCGATTATAATGCCCTTATGGCGCAGTCGGCCGGGAAGACGTTCAATTTCAGCTGCCGTGCCAAACAAGATACATACAACGTGAGTAGGTAAATATTTGACTTTAGGATAGCATTCATCCTTCCCCAGGATCAAACGCGTGTGAGATATGGCATTTCGAAGATCAGCCCGGTGGACTACTATGAAGAAGCCAAACAACTTCGTGATCTGCTGAAGGAGTCAAGCTGGGCACAATAGATCCCAAAGGCAAAAGTGTTGGTTGGGTCTAATGTGTCGGAAACAGCTCGTAAACTTCGTTTCGGTTTGCAGCTGTAGCCGTCTGTATCTTGAACGATGGCTGTATGATACGTTTAATCGACTGGTTAGGCTGTACTGTCTAGGCGAAAAATGCATTTACTTTTGAATCAGGAGGTGCAAATGGCACGCACATGATCTTTACGTTGTACAGATAGAATGCATTTCGCATGGCCCTTAGTCGTGATCTTGTGCCCTATTAGCGCCCTCTGCGCCAACAGTTGCCGTGCTCTGACCTTGTTTCTTAAAGTCAGATTACGCCTAAGTCATGCCCCGACCAACGGACAAGCCTGAGTGGTTAGCGGTTTAATTGCGTGTGGCAGAACAAACACCTTTCACGTTGCATTACCAACACCGAGGAAGCAGAGAAATTGCTATGGGTTTTCGTACGTACTAGTCTTGTCTTGCGTCCTTTTCATTCGACCCGTTCATCATATGTGAGCTTTTCTCCTTGTCGTCATCTGCCAGTTAAAGTCTAAAGCTCCCACTTCTTTCACAGACGCTCTTCGCTGGGGTGGTGGAGTTGTTCTTTGTCAATTGAGTGTACACAATCTTTTCCCGCCCGCAAAGTGATTCGAACGAGATCAGAAGGGGCCAGGAGTAGCAGGGGTCCTGGCAGAATTGGGCTGCGTGTTCAGATGTCTAGAACTGACGCGCGCGCGTACACACACACATCAAGTGCATTTGTTTTTCCGTCGTAACGAGATCATGTACGATGCCGACCAAGTAGGGTAGGTTTTGCGATTGGTTCAATTATGCACCATTTCTCTCTTTACCGTACATAGGTATTTGCCACTGGGATGCAG
>JBBPJN010000508.1:0-13197 GCA_038088755.1 Boletus aff. separans
CCTCCACCAAAGTCAGATTCATTGCCTCCGCCAATTCACATATCTTCACAATCACCGTTGCGCTCACTATTCTTGTCTTATTTTGCCTCGACTACCCCAGACTCGCCATCAAAGCGTGCGCGCATAAAAACACTGTTACTTCTTCAGTCCATCAGGGAGGGTAAGAAACTGGTCAAGGACATACGAGACAGGATCATCGATAAGGGATGGGATAAGATTCTCGGTCTTGAGATGGCCATTTTACATTCGAAGGTAAGTTATGTTTCGTCTTTTCTATATTCTCGTGTTCACAAATACTGGCCCACACGACATTAGATCCCTTCTGCACGGACTGTTCTTAAGACACTCTATGCTCTACGGGACACATCAACTGCCGAGTCGTATGCGTCGAGTGGTGGTTCGACGGGGGTGGTTAGTACAAAAGTCGGAGTAAGCGCTGCAAAAGGGTGTGGCTTGTCTGATTGGAGTGAGTGGTTCGCGAGAGGTAGTGGTGCGGCAGGGGTAAAAGATGAAAAGGATCCATACGGTTCCGACATGTTGAAGATGCTGTTGGAAGTTTACATGGAGGATGGGTGAGTATCGCTTCCACAGAGTGGATGTCGACCATAGCTTCGCGCTTTTCAGGGATGCGCAACAGACAGCGCGGTTTTTGAGCTCGCAAGCGAAAAGATTGGATGTTCTTGATGTGAGCTCTTTATTGTTTCTTTGTCGATGAACCTAATGATATCGACGTGTGCTGACTGTTTAATCTCTCTTCGAATTGGCACGGCTGGCACGCATTTACTGATCGCGCAGGTATTTCCGCTCGTCCCGACCACGTGGCCGCTCCACGCACTCTCGACCTACCTCACACGCTCCCTCCGACGCACGCAACACACCGCACATGAAGGTCAGATCGTCAAAGCCATTTGCGCAGGACAGAACCTCGCCGTGCTCGAGAGTACGTTCGAGGTTTTGCGAGAGGAAGGGGCGATCGTGGAGGAGGCCGTGAGCGATGACGAAGAAGATAAACAAGGCGAGGACGGCGTAGGGAGGAACTTTGATGAGAAGGTCGTGTTGCACGGTAGAGCTGAGGGTGGGGCGGAGGTGATGGATGTTCATGGGGGGGGTGATGGAGACGAGAGGTGATCGATGTCGGTTTGCTTGAGAGTCCTGAGGCGCTATGAATGCTGAATCGTGGCAGCTTTGTGTACATATTTACTATGTGCCATGAAGCATCACACATTTGAGCCTACAGACCGTGGGGAGTCACACTTCCTTAACGCTGTGTTGGACTACAGCTTGGCGAAATGAAAGCAGAGTAATTTCTCCACCATCCAAGTGATCAATCGATCACTCGTCAGGCAGGAATCTTTGCAGTTGCCCCCGCTGGTTGGTAGATAGGTGAAATGACGGAGTGTGACATCGGTCAGCTATGTCTATGCTTTTTCTGAGTCTTGTCTAAATTTTTGTCGTTTGTTGGGACATGGAATTTCAGTCAAATTTCAAAGGGTAAAGAACTTGTGGTAAGACATGAGATCCACTGCACCTCCGACTGATCTTGTGCGCCACGGTGTTTTCATGTGTCTGAGGGAAATCATTCACGATATCGTCCGAGTGGAGCTATGGGTTGTTCGGATTACTTGGCTGTGTCGTTCTGACTATGTTGCTGGAGATCAGCATACCTTGCCATGCTGCACTGGTTCCGAATAGGCTGTTATGACCTGCTGACGTAATGGTTCAGGTCTGAATCCACTCATTATAAGTATACACCTCGACATATAACCTGGATGCATTGAGCCCTCATGAGCCTGTCGAGCGACGACGAGCAATACTGGGTTTTATTCAGAGAACGTAGCCTCCAACCAGGAGGGTTTGGAGATGACAGAGCCAGAATATGGTTTGTGCTTCGTGTCCCAATGTTTTTTCCTCACTTCATGTTGATCGAATGGCTTTAGGCCGGTTCTCCTTGGCGCACAACCTCTTTCCGACCCGCCTCCATACTCAGAGGTGGATACTACAAATGAACATGGGTATTTATCAGAAGAAGGGATGGATGGGCCAGTGGCAGACGCTCACGCAGACGAATGGCAAATCAAGCTGGACACAGATCGCAGCTTCGTATTATACCCTGGTGGTGCGGAATGACGCCTGTCTGCATTCGTACACACACTCAATCACACTTTCGGCCTCAGAATCCGGCGCTACTCCCGCGCGGGATGCACTTCAAAATGACTTGCACGCGCTTCTCGTGTCGCTGTTTCGGAAACGTCGTTCGCTTCACTATTTCCAGGGCTTCCACGATATTATGACTGTCATATTTCTGACTTTACCGCGACCTCTTCACCTCGCATGTGCAGAAAAGATGGCGCTTCATCGCGTGCGAGATGCAATGGGGGTTGGACTCGAACCAATACTGGGCTTGTTGAGGTGAGCCCAAAGTCGTCGTCTACAATTTCCAAATAGATGATTATATCGTACCAGAGTACTTAGAAATTTGTTGAGACTTGCGGATCCTGCATATGCGAAGCTCCTCGAACAGTAGGTATCTTCAAGATCCTGCTGGATTACGCTGATTACAGGTGTATATCTCGACGTTTAGCACTTCGCCGCTCCCATACCATGCCCTCTCTAATCTCCTCACGCTTTTCTCGCATGATGTACCGACCCTTCCTCTTATCCAACATGTATGGGATTTTCTTTTGTCACGTGAGCCAATTGCCGTGGTGTGGCTCGCCGCTGCTGTAAGTTCTCTATCAGTCCGCATTTTCCTTGAACTTTTCGGGGGATGTCGCTCTGAATTGCATACATAGTTCATCTTGCACCGCAAACCCTCCATTCATTTACTTACCGAACAAGACGAAGAAGGGATGATCCACTCTTTGTTAGTGGGAATGCCAGAGTTAGTTGATGCAGAGCCGGAATTCTACGACAGTGCCGACAATGAAGGCACGGTCACTAAAGTAGATCATCCCGCAGAAGATGAGACGGACTCTGTGAAGTCCGTTCCGAGGTCTCGCTCGGACAGTGGAGGAGCAAGTACGCATAATGAGCAGCCAAACTCTGAAGATATTGACGAAATGCTCGGGTCTCCACACGTCGGCGAACAGATACATGTATCCTCTGACACCCTCACAGGTGGTGAGAACGAGCTTGATCAAAGCTCTGTCCCGTCAGATGTGGCACAGAGCGATGGCACGTTTCAAGCTAACAGCTCGAGTCCGAGCACAAAACCTGTCCTACTCTCAGAAGCAACAGACCAAAACTGCGTGGGCGGTCTGCATAGGTCGACTCTAGATGTAGCCGCGTCAATACCATTACCTGATTCACGGCCAGCTTCACCCATCCCATCGTCAAGACCTTCTCCTGTACAGTCAACTATACCATTGTCCCAAGAAGCAACATCCGTTGATCATCGCCACCCTTCACCCTCGACCTCTGATTATGTACCGCCACGTTCGCGTTTGTCTGCAGACTTAATGCGTTCCTCCCCAACACAATCTCCTTCTGTAACAAACGAAACCTCATCACGCTTGGACCAGTCTGCCCCAAGCAAATCGAGAAGCAAATCCGCGCGGTTCTCCCTCACCCATCTTCTCCGTCAAGCGGATGATCTCTTAGCTGCATACCCGCCATCCCACCCTTCACTCCGCGTTACTGAGATCATGGGACCTGATAGTGCTATGCGAACGTGGAGACCTCTGCCGATTAGCAGTAAAGCGCGGCCCGAAAAACAACCATGCAACTTCACCGACGACTACTTGGAAACTCTAGTCAACTCTTCGTACATTGTTATACCCTCGCCACCTCCCTCGCCACCTCTCGGTCGCCGCCTTCCAATGAAGAAAGCTAAAGTTTCCCCGAGAGCGCTGAGCAAAGCACTCTTTGACCCGCGTAGGATCGGCCTGCGTCTAGGTGCACTCACGCTTGCAGAACGCAGGGTGTTGTTCATGGGAGCGTTGCTTGTGGTCGGAGCTGCGATGGCGTTAAAAGCCGGTAAAGATTCCTACGTGGAAGGTGTGAAGACCAGCGGGGGAGATGCATTGAAGCGCCTGTGGAATGGCAAGTGGACATTAATATCATCTGTGGTTGCTGCTTGGGGAAGGGGACTGCCCTAGTCCATGGGCACCCCTTGGTGTACTCTGATACTTTACTTATACCAACTTCTGTTTCCGTAGTACTCAAATCTTTTGAATGGAGTCCGACACTGGGCGTTCGTTTTCTATCAATTTTGGCTTAGCGCGTTTTTTTCGGCGGGTTACCGGACCAATCTCGGGTCCCTCAACACACGTGTGTATCCTACCTTTGATATTATTTTTTGGTCACTCATATCGGTCGTAGCTTGGATCCCTCGTGATACTGGTGATTTCGGAAAATGAGCCACTCACGGTCCGCAGGGGAAACCGCTATGTTGTAATACACCGCCATCAGCTCTACGACGATACTATGACAAACACCCCAAAATCGTTCGATATTACGTCGCCAAAGGTGAGGCAGCATATGTGTTCGTCGACCTGGTTAATCGTTAGACTAGCATCCAGACTTCACCGCTTCAAGTTAAACCTCTGTCTCCGGTCAGCGGCGCTGTAAAAAAGAAAGAAAGAAGAAAAGCTTGTACTGCCCCTTCCGGTTGCTACATAGACCATCATTCAGTAGAACGGAGTGAGCCCTGATCTTGGAACGTGGACCATTGTGGCAGGTCGAGTTGGCTATTATGTAATAGACAGGAGACGCGACCCTTTGACTTCTTCCCAACACCATTCGTTGCGCACGCTATGCTTTACGGGGCTTTCTTTTCGCTTGCTCCGAGTTGCAAGCCAAACACTGCCCCGCGGCCACAGGATGTCGATTGACACCGCCGCCCAGGGTCTAGGCACGGGTTGGAGACACGGACTCGAAATTAGTATCGGATCGATACGTGTAGGGGGGACCTTCAGTCGCTCAATAAGCTTTTATCGACAAAGTTCATCAACTGGATCATTTCAATTGGGCTGTGACGTCCGCTGGAATCAATGCCTTGGTTTCTTTAGATTATTCATGGCTGGTACTCTTCTTCGGATAACAAAACGCAAAGAAGACGAGTGGAACATCCATATCGGTGGTATTGTGTCGGGAAACATTCGGTGAGTTGTCGTTAACGGACGATCTGATATGATCTCCAAGCCGGACAAAGAATAACCCCGCCCTAACAGCCTTCTTGATCGGACGAGCACTACCGAGGTGGAACCTTGACGTATGTACTGTTACCGCGTTTAATTTAAACCCGCTTGACAGGCACATGATGTCCATTGTTCAAGAAGAGGAAAAAAAACGTGCGGGACACGGTTCCAAAGAGTCCTCGCGATTGGTAACTGAACGTTTCGACTCCATGTCGAGGTACCAATATCGAATGCGCTGCTAACCATGTGGGCATATCGAGACGCTGGCCAGTTTTTCGGACACATGATCCCAAATTATTCACATGGAAAACTTTCGGCCGCAGCTCTTCTGCCGGGACTCATGGCGCGAGTGACTGGTTTGCTTCATCTCAGTATTTCCTGTTCTTCATTCGTTCCACTTCAAGGCATCCCCGTTCTGCGGGCTATGCATAACAAGCATTAGCTAGCGGAATCCGTTCAAATGGATGGTATCCATAAAATTGACCGCTGTTCTAGTTGAATGCCCATAGGGAACGAGGACAATGAACGGAAAGTTGTGTTTTGGCTTGACTGCAACTTTAGGTCCGTGCAGGCAGAGTTCCTATCTTATATAAGTTGGCGGTGCGCGTTCTTTTATCATATATAATCACACCAACGGGCCATTCCGTTAAACCAGGATTCCAAAAGGTTGAACGATGTCCCATACATACCAAGTTCCTTCTCCACCCGATTCACCCTCACCTCCGCCTCGACAAAGTAAAGCCATCATGCAGAAGCATTACCGTGAAAAGGAGGGAGAATCTTTTAACGCGCTTCGAGATGTCATCAAGCGGCTTACCGGGGAGGAGCTGGTGACGCGACAGGAGATCCTGAGGAAAGGTTGTCGACGTTTCTTTCGTTACGCCAAGGGCGGATGCTAATGGGTTTACACGGAAAGCGATCGACCTACTCTTATATCTCCAAGAGATCAAGAAGCAGGAGCAAGTCCCGGTTGTTCTTCCGGCTCCGGATGAAATGACAGTTACAAAAGTAACCAACATCGCAAACACGGCGTTAAATCCTTTAGGTAGGTACTAGGTCAGATTACACGCGATCGAGGTGATCATCGCGAATTAGGTCATTCCACCCGATCATCCCATTGGCCCCAACCTTGGCAGAATGTCGAGTTTGATGTACAGAGTGCTTACTACCCTGCCCAATTCCATAGTCAGCAGTTCACCACCATGTCCAGCATGGACCCTGCCTTTGAGCAGGCCAGTTATCAAGAATTTGGCAAGAACTGGCCCGACGATCCTCCACTCTGAAAGGCAGCATTCGAATTTTCTTTTCAAACAGCGTCGCCTTAGTTACGTTCCCCTTCTAATTTTGATTGTACATATAAGTTATTGAAGCCAGCCCTCGCGCTGGCTAGTCCTAAACCTATGTTTTTTGGATACAATGATCCCACCGATTGTTGTCCCTTCTTTGGTGGGAAGCTTTGACCTTTTCTTCGGCAGCTTGTTGTACGGTATACTGTCCAATCCATAGGGTCGCTTGCGCCACGTACAGAGGTGACAGGTTGGGCCCTTCCTCTCTGCGTTAACTCCAGCGACTCGTCAGACTGCTGAGAGCAAAAATGTAATGTGAATGTAGGCACACGTTGCAGGTTTGTCAGGCAAAACGACACTCCGGATCCGTTGGTGCCATCGGGACACGCGTGTCCACGTACATCTCCGAGTCGGTCTATCCTGACGTTTGAAACGTTTGAACTTTGCACTCACCTGCGACCAGCTTGTAGGGATTTCATATATCCACATATAACAAACCTACGTAGCTGGGGCCATGTCTGGGCTATACGCGGTGCGGGGGCGGGGGAAACGCGTGCACGTGTCTCTCGACCGAGTGCTCCACTAGCGTGGCTTCTGGAAACTTACAGAATGTATGCGACGTAGCACACAGCATGTAAGTTTTTGCGATTATTCAGAGCTAGGTGGCAGCCTTTCAGTGTCTCAGAGATTTTTTTTTTTTACCAAACCCTCGGGTTGTTCTGAGAGAATGATTTCTGGCTCCGATCCATTGCACACACATTGTGCCATCATTCAGAGCAATGGGTGATTACTGATTTCAACCAGTAGGTGGACTTGAGAGTCTCTGGGATGACACCAGGCTTCTACACAACCATCTGGGTAAGTGCAAGGCTTTATCCTAGGCACTCCATCCATACCTGGTGGGATATGAGGAATATTAATTAGTTAATTTGCATACAGGGCAAGGAGAAAAAAAGAGATCCATCTGGTTGATCATTGTGAGTGCTGTGGAATCAACCATTGAGTCTGAAATAGGCTGTTTGGGGAATGAAATAAGAAGAACATCATAGAATAAGTTGGATAAGGGAAGGTCAAAGAAAGTGAGATAGTTTCTATGATGGCAAGTACCATTTATTGAGATAACAAAAGAAAAAGGAAGTGGGATCTAAAAAGAGCAGCTAATGATCATGTACTGCAGAGTGTTTGATGAAGTGATAAGAAGAAAATGTAATGGTAAAGAGAAAAAGAGGGCTAGAAAGACAAAAAACCATAATGGACATAGGGCTCTCACACTTGATCCAATGGGCTGTAAGCCACATAAATAGGGCTTTTGTCTGGTCCACAAACCACAGGTCTGTTATGGTTGAAATATGACTAGTGGTTGCTGCCTAGTTTTATGTACAATTAGTTAGAATTCATACATGAAAAAAAGTGAATGATAATTACCTGGATTCATTCCCTGAGTGTGCCCATAAACTTGATGAATATGTTGTGGATGTAGACAGACATATCATACTGTAAGTAGATGGTAGGTCATTAGTTATAGATTCAAAATATATTGTGACCAAATAATTTCTAAATGCAGCTTTGTTAGCTACTAGTAAACTTTGAAATAATATAAGCACAATCTGAGTCTGACAAGATTCTTGACTGGAGTATGTTATGGACACCACTAAAGCACCCTCATTTTCACCTCACCTTTATTTTCGAACTTCATACAAAACTCTCGTTTTCTTCATCACGTGACTTGCACGTGACCGTGGGAATAACACGTGACTTAGTCTAGACCCTAGACACGTGCCCACCTTATCTATTCCCACGTTCATTACCGCTACTTCTATTTCCCACCTTAATCTCTGTCTCCTTCCTTCTTGATCGCCGTCTATTTTATCTCACGCTGTCACCCTAATTAGTATTATCTCTCTCACCTTATCATACTTGTACCTTGGTCCGTGCACGATCCCTTGTAATATAAAAGGCTGGTGTAAACGGCTGACATCCTCAGTCGTTTCCACTTGTCACTACACGTCCTACGGGAGGGTGATTAAGGAATTCGATTCGCGCGGTCTTGTTAATCGTCGGCAGACCTGTTCAGTCAGGCCCGCGGTTCCCGCTGTTGTTTCTTCGCGAGGAACTAAAAATCGCAGAAACGATCTAAGTGCGAAGCCAAGGTCACTGGTGTATAGCCATACCTTAACACTTGGAAACGACTGTTATACGCGGCCCTGACCATTGTTGGCATCTCGTATCTATAAAAGGGAGTACCTTTTCGTTTATCAGTTTCTCGATCGTTTCAACCGGCGTGTAAAAGACCCGCGACCCAGGGTTAAGGGTAGTTCCGGGCTTTCCCGAAGATTCTGTTTCGTTTCCCACGCCGCCTTTAGTGGAGCCCCTAAGAAGGGCAGATTTGTGTTCCGCCGTAGTACAACTTTTCGCATACCTCCCATTGTGGAGACGTAGTCCGCGCTAGGGTCGTGCCTAGTTTGCGCAGAGCGACTCTTGGACCGCCATATCCAAGAGGCTGAGCTTATACCGTTAGTAGTCCCGGTGGTGACACCGGAGGTAGAACCCCGACCTACGCATGTGTAGGGTTATTACAAATAAACACAAACTTCCTACTACGGTACACTACATTACCACTCTTCGCCGGAGATACTATCTCCGTTCCCGTGTTCATTTCCTACGACCGTTTGTCTGTCGAATCCCCAGAGATCACTTGGAAGATAGTGGTCAGTAAGGATGTCTGCAGCAGACGAACTTAGCAAGGCTCTCCAATCCCTCTCCGAAGTCCTGGAGGGATTCAAGGACGACAAACTTAAGGACGTATCAAAGAAAATCGCCGACCCCGGCACTTGGGATGGGGACAGGGCCACGTTTAGAGATTGGTGGTCCAAGTTGAGGGTTTGGGTGAACGTGCAGAGATGGGCTAGCAATAAAATACAATGTGTAGCAGTTTACTCCCGGCTTGTAGGAAAAGCCGCCCCCTTCGCTCGTCTCAAGCTAGATGAGTACTACTTCAGTGAAGATAAGCCGGAGTTGAACTCCGAAGGGGTACCCATTGCGGGTATGATGCTGGGAGATAATGCCTGGCCCAAATTTGGAAGAATCGCGGTGGATATCAAGGCCCACTTCCGAGTGGAAGTCCTGGCTCAGGAGTCTTACAAAAAACTCTTGGCCCTGAAACAGGACAAACTCTATATCGACGAATATTTGCAACAGTTTGCCGAATTAAAAGGAGAAGCTGAGGTTAACGATGGGGAGGCCTTCCACCTCCTAACTCAAGGAGTTAACTTCAATGTCTACTACCACACCTCGCTGCACACCCAATGCAGCGACTACTCCTCTTTGGTCGATTCACTTAGGCAAGTCGGCCGAAACATGGAGAGAATAAGGACCGAACGTGGGAACCCTCGGGTTCAGAAGGACACTCCAATAGCTTCCTCCTCCCATCCGCCCTGATGCCCCTGGTACCCTCAGGGCCCATATAGACCACTCCCGCCCCCCAACCATTACCCACGGTTCACGCCGACCGGCACGCAGCCAGGTCGAGGAGCACCAATGGACATTTCTGTCCAACAAGCTAGCAGAAGCTTCTCCGGCAACTGCTTCGGGTGTGGCAAACCGGGTCACCGGCGAGCCGAGTGCCCAACTAATGGTTACTCCCCGGCCCAACGGCCAAAAGCCAGGGTCATTCAAGTGTGGGACCCCTACCAAGGGGTATACGTCAATACGCTCTCCCATGAGCAACAAGAATTCTCCGCTGGTGGTGCGCATGCCGGTCCTTCGGGACGAAGCGACACATTTCAAACTCCTCAGCCATGGATAGCAGCACCACAAGAACAAATTTGGGCTTCTCGCCCTCTTCCCGTTCCCCCGGCTCCCTCATACCAAAGGGAGTACATGACCGAAGAGGCGGAGGCCTACTGGAGAGATAAGATCGAGGTCGAGATGTGGCAGAAGGCAGGCGCATCTTTAAAATAGATCAGACTTTGGTTGAAAGGGGCAATCAGAGTCACGGACTAGAGCCTTCAAATAGTTTTTCTTCTTCTTTTTCTTCTCTTCTACCACATGATGTATATTGTACCGATACAGACTTTCCTATTTTAGATTTGTCTTATGTGTTGCGAAATATATATTGTCATTCCGAAAAGAGCGACTCCAAACAGAGCACGGCACCAGAATTAAAACAAAGCGTGCTTAATTCCCTTTTACGGACCATCCCAATAAGTTATGTAAAAGAAAAACCCCCTCAAAAACTGCTCGAGAGTACTCTCCAATTGGGTGGCGAAATGTCGCTTCACACGAGAGTCACGTTCAAGAGTCAGGCCACTTGGCAATCAACATTGCTTAAGGCGCTCTTGGACTCTGGAGCAACCAATACATTTATAGATTCTTCCTTTTGTAGAAATAACGGACTTGATCTCATTCCTTTAGCAACTTCCATTTCTGTAAAAAATGCTGACGGCTCTAACGGAGCTATAGGGGCGATAAAACACAAAACACATTTACTTATTTCTATAAATGGACATTCAGAGTACATTGAAGCACTTGTTTCGGTATTAGGTACTTATTCATTAATTATCGGGTACGACTGGTTGGCTCACCATAACCCAAATATTGACTGGGTTAAAAAGACTGTTTCTTTCTCACATTGTACCTCGTACTGTGCTGTATTGGAAAATTGCACGAAGGCTGGTCCTTTGGTGGTGCCTCGTTGTAGAACAATTGAGGCAGGGTTAGAGGAGAAAGTCCCTTCTAAGTACCACGACTTTCTCAATGTTTTCTCGGAAAAAGAATCCGAGCGCATGCCCAAGCGAAAGCCTTGGGATCATGCGATAGATCTCAAACCGGACTTTGTTCCAAAAAAGGGTAGAGTAATTCCCCTTTCGGACACTGAAATGGATGAGGTCCGAATATTCATCGAGAAGGAACTGGGAAAGGGTTACATAAGACCCTTCAAGTCCCCCCAAATAGTGCCAGTATTTTTTATACCAAAAAAGGATGGAAAAAAGAGATTAGTAATGGACTACCGCTATCTAAACAAAGGCATGATTAAAAATGCCTATCCACTCCCTCTCATTTCCACTCTTATCGACCGCCTAAAAGGCGCCAATCTTTTTATGACTCTAGACCTCCGATGGGGATATAACAATGTCCACATCAAAGCGGGTGACGAATGGAAAGGTGCCTTCGTCACACCCATTGTTAGGGGCCGTCTATACAATGGACTCCCTGGCTTTGCACTTAGTCCCTTCTGTGAGTTTTAGTTCTGCACGACGGAACAACCGAGGGAGCCACGGGCCGGATTGAACCAGTCTACCGATGTCTCAAGACCTCTTGAGCCGATCCTTAATCACCCTCCTAGTGGACGTGTAGTGACAAGTGGAAATGACTGAGGATTTCAGCCGTTTACACTAGTCTTATATATTAAGACCTGCTGCGCACAGACCAGGCCGCATATAGTAAGTACAGATAGGTAATACATATTAGGACTTAATGCGTGAGAGTATAGTAGGCGGCGATCAGAAAGAAGAGAAGAGAAGTGAGGGAAGCGAACGGGGATCAAAAAGAAGGGAAGAGAAGTTTACGGCGATCAACTGTCACACGGAGATGAATGTGAGAAATAGAAGGTGACAGAGATTACCGTGGGAATAGATAAGGGGAATAATGCGGGTCCGAGGGTCTAGCCTTGTCACATGTTGGTTCCCGCGATCACGTGCTCTGGTCACGTGACCGTAAAAAGACGAAGTTGAAGTCTAAAATGAGTGTAGGCTAATGATAGTGTAAAGAGTGTATGGTGCTTTAGTGGTGTGTCCGTAACAGTAACAGGGATCATGTGATAGATCTCAAACCTGATTTCATTCCAAAAAAGGGTTGAGTAATCCCCTTATCGGATTCAGAAATGGAAGAGATCTGAACATTCATTGAAAAAGAATTGGGAAAAGGTTACATAAGGCCCTCCAAATCCCCCAAACTGTGCCTGTATTTTTTATTCCCAAAAAGGATGGCAAGAAAAGACTTGTCATGGACTATCGTTACCTTAATGAGGAGACCATAAAAAATGCATATCCCTTACCCCTCATTCCCACACTCATTGATCAGCTTAAAGGTGCCGATTTATTTACTACTCTTGATCTTCGATGGGGGTACAATAATGTATGCATCAAAGAAGGTGACGAATGGAAGGGCACCTTTGTTACCCCCATCAGCTCTTACGAACCCATCGTCATGTATTTTCGCTTTGGAATATTCTGTTGGAGATAAAGTTTGGTTGTCCACCAAACACCTCAAACTACCATACACGGCCAAGAAGCTTACACAAAAATGGATCAGACCTTACGAAATACTTTCGGTCCTTCCTAACGCTGTGAAACTTCGTTTACCAAAGTCGGTCAATATTCACTCCACTGTCAACATATCCAGGGTTAAACCCTACAAAGAACCTCTACGTAACCAGCCGGTTCTTCGCCCAGATGCAATTAAAGTTAACGAAGAAGGTTATGAGGAATACGAGGTTGACCACATTGTTACCTCATGAATGAAAAATAAGCACCTCGAGTACCTCGTCCATTGGAAAGGATGGGACGAAACAGACCATACTTGGGAACCTGTGGAGCATCTGGCTAATGCTCAGGATGCTATAGCTACTTTTCATTCCCTTAACCCCTCCGCCCTGAGAAAACTAAGGGGTATTTCAACGGAACATTTCAATTCTCTCTTTACCTTACGCGGTGATGACATAAACCCCCGATTTAAAGCAACTCATCTGGAATACGAGTCTAAGAGGAGGGGTA
>JBBPJN010000509.1:0-13178 GCA_038088755.1 Boletus aff. separans
GGCTGAAGTCCTCAGTCGTTTCCACTTGTTACTTACGCTCATCTGAGGGGTGATTAAGGAATTCGATTCACGCAGTATCTGAGTACTCAGAAGACCTGTTCAGTCAGGCCCGTGGCTCCTGCCCTTGTGCTTCGTGAGCACGTTAAAGCAAAGGTTGGGACTGAGTGCGAAGCCAGGGTGATTGTTGTATAGACAACCCCTAACAATGATAACATTCAAGGCAAGTGGTTAGACTCAAAAGGTTGTGGTTGTATTAACATAACACCAGGTATTATAGTATGAAACTTGCCATTTGTTGTTTTGCACATTGTGGAGGCATGAAGCATATTTCTGCAATCATTTACAAAGAGACCTGTAGTATTCTCAAGATCTTCCTTAAAATATCAGTTCAAATTCTTACTTCCCTAAAAAAACTACTTATTATTCATATAGGTTATTTATGATTCAGTTACATAAATTGAGCATGCCAAGTGCAAGACTGTTACTACTCTCAATATTATGTATGCCTGATCCACTCTTTGATAATTTGCAACCACAGTTGTCACCATTTTACAGATTCTTGCTTGTTTATACAAGGTGCTCATTCATTCTGTCTTTGCTCCTACCCATATGTGAGTACATACTCACTTCATATGCTTTCACATATCCACTTAGACATACACTGACTTGCTCCATGGCTCCTGCTTCCATATGTACATGCAAACTTGTGCACTCACCCTTACTGTGCATATTTATAGTATAACAATACTAGTACAGTAAGTGCATAACAACATGCTCATATCATCACACCATCACACTATCACCTCCACCCTTACAACCACTCTCACTTGTTCACACAAGGCACTCATTCACTCTGCCTTTGCCCCAACCCTCATACAAGCATACACTTGCTTGCATGTGCTTTCACCCACCTACTTGCACTTATACTAACTTACCACTTGGCCCCTACTTTCATATGTATATGCAGACTTGCATGCTTACCTCCCTTCATATACACATAACAATGCCAGCAAGCATGAGACAATACCCCTAAGCATTCCCAGGACTCCTCCCAGACAACCCTATTCAACAACATCATACTGTAGTACTAGTTTTGGACTAGATCAATGAAAATGGCAGTTCAATCATAAGCATAATCTTTGTTTGTAGTACATGCCTTTCCTATTAGTAAATACACAGTCTCTACTGGAGAATCTATGAGAATCTATGTTAATGGGTGGGCAAGATATGAATATTTGCAGTTTGGGAGGATTATGTAATATGCGGGCTGTAAGGTACGTAGTAAGGTACCATACCTTGACCCTTGTCAGTTCCTCAGCGCCCAGTCGTGTTGCAAAAGTTGATGCCAGAGTCAATTACTCAAAAACGTAACCTGATCCTTCTTGCCCACCGTAGTTGGTGTTGGGAAATCAGCACTTTTGAGCCTAACAATATGCGGAGTTACCCGCTTTGCTCCAAGCTAGGTGACGCAACCACGTGCCCGTGACGCGTGACAATTGCCTCCATGCAGAAGGCTAAAGTAAACGCACCACGATATGTCAGTCGCAACGCCATCTCTACCTCTAAAACTCAATGACTCATCACCAGTATGGCGTCCCATCCCTGCGAGGGAACTTTCGCACAAGACAGACTTCTATTTTGATCCGATGGTGGATGCACTGGATGCATTCGCACGCGGAGAACCGATCGTAGTCATGGACGACGAATCCAGAGAAAACGAAGGCGATGTCATCATGTCTGCAAGCAAATGCACGACCGAGGCGATGGCTTGGATCATTAAGCACACAAGGTCTGCCAGCCATGTATTTTTACATCTTAGCTGACATGTTCCCAGCGGATATATCTGCATCTCCTTGCCAGAGAAGCGTCTTGAGGAGCTCGGCATTCCGATGATGGTTCCTTACAACCAAGAAAGACATCGCACGGCCTATACTGTCACCGTTGATTATAAGCACGGTGCGTGTGTATTTTGGCCATTCCTGTAGAGCCTGTAACTGAGTGTTGGTTAGGTACTACCACGGGTATATCTGCGCATGATCGGTCCCTGACAGTGAGGAAGCTTGTCGATCCTTCGGCCGTTGCTTCGGATTTCACTCGACCAGGTCATATGGTACCCCTGCGCGCACGGGAAGGTGGCGTGCTAGAGCGTAGAGGCCACACTGAGTGTGCCATCGATCTGTGTACGCTTACAAATCAGCCCGAAGGTGGGGTTTTGTGCGAGCTCGTGAATGATGACGAGATGGGCACCATGGCTCGGCGGGACGATTGTAGAACCTTTGCTGACCGGTGGGGCCTCAAAATGATAAGTGTCGAAATGCTTGCGCAGTATAGGAAGACTTTATCCATCCCCTGATTTATAGAATATCTTTTAGAAGCAAGCTCAGCTGTACAGTATGTAGAGTAAAATCGTCCCCTACATGTTTTGGGGCCAACCATTTGTTGTAAAGAGGCTTTATGAGATATCATCTCGGGAATATGGATTGATACAAAAACCTCTGGGCTTGATGCCGGGATTCTGAGAAAAATATTCTTCCTCCGACCAGGAGTCGTATGTGCACACCAGCTCACATACGACGGTTACATATCAAGGCAATTTGCTTGTCACAACTTTTTTGCTGAGATGCTAAAGACGTATAATACACCATCAGAGGATCGTACCCCACTGTAATGCCTGCCAACACAAATTTGAGTGAATTAGGCTGGTAATTTTTTGTATTGGAATGTCATGAGAACTATAAAAGGTCGTTGACTGCCTTCGGAGCGGACCAATTGTGAGCTTGGCCAAATATCACCAAACACAACTCTAGAACTTGCAACACCATCATTATGGTGTCCCTCGTTCGGTACATCCGAAACATCCGTAGGACGGGCATAAAACAATGGTGGCATCAGATGCAGTATATTGGTGATGCCAAAGCCGGCACCCTCGTCGGAATCGACCAGTACGTCGCCTCTAGCAGTGACTGCTTTCGCACACCTAACCAGCTCGGCCAGGTTCGGGAATAGGTACTTTGAGAACCTGAACCCCGAGGATGAAGTTCCAGGTCCGTTCCAGTATGCCCGTTAGGCCTCTGCTGACCGCTTCTCCACAGGTCGCCACCGATGGGTCGATTTTGCACAGCACTACAACAATGCGACGCAAGTCCCACCCGAATGGCACTCGTGGCTCCAACACATCCGACATCTCCCGCCGACAGAGGACGAGGCTATGAAGAACTCTTCTCCATCATGGAAGGCGGTGAGTCTTTGCTCCCTTTCTTTCCTTTGTCGCACTCGTTCACAAATCTGCTACGAACAGCCATGGGTAGAAAACTTGACTGGGACACGGGGCGTGTACCGGCCATATAACACGGTTGTGCCGAAGGTCAACGCCTGGGAACCAAAGATCGCAGCTCGGGGATAGCATAGTATAGTCATTATCTTGATTTTGTGTTTCCTCCCCACCTGTTATTTATTCTACTCGCCTCTCAACCAGCCTCATGTGCGTCTTATGATGATGACGGCATCCAGTGGTCCTGTAGTGTAGTGGTCTATCACTTGGGATTTTGACTTCCTCTCCATCAAGGTTACTCCGACGAAGAATATTCATATTCCCAAAACCCAGGTTCGAACCCTGGCAGGACCTTGACTTTTTAATCTCTCTTCCACCTTTGCAAGCAATGCTGATCCAACCAAGATCATTTTAGCCTGGTGGTGGTCATCTATGGATAGAAATGTTCCCTGTGTTGTCGGTTCGCCTCCGCAGTAATTTAAGACCCAAACTTATTCGTTTGGACTTTTTTGGGAGCTGTTCGAACCCGAGTCCGATTTGGACTCGACACTAACCAACTAGGGTACCGTGTAACAGTGGGTAGTTAAAAACTACCGTAAATAAGGTATGTTAATAACCGGTTACTAACAGGTCACTAGATCAGTAGCGTTTTCGCCCTGTTACAAAATGTAAAAAAGTGTAGATAGGTACTAGAATGGAGAGTTGTCCCTGGTCGGGCCTGAGGGCGAAATTGTGAACAAACGAACTTCACCGTGCTCACAACTGCTAACTCATACTAGGGACCCGAACCTCCATACAAACAAGGACCCGAACCGGCCAAATCCCTCACTTTCTGCAACGCTCGTGGCATTCCGCTGAATCCTTTCCATCTGACGGATTTCCAAACTTCCTCGAACACATACGCACTTTGCTTGACAACTTGCCATCGGGCTTACCAAATGGCTCATATCTGTTGACATCAAAATATGAAGCCTTTTGTCATTCGAATTGATAGAGAACTGCTCGAGCGCATCGGAAGAACTCGAGTCCTACTGGTGCAACGAATGACCATTTAATGTCCCCATCAAAGACAACCACCCATACGAGTGGTGGAAATTATCCCCATGCTTGGGTCCTTGCAATAAGTGGCACTGAGCTGTGTAATCAGAGATTACTCATTGTCCTATAGATTCTCGCAGCCAAGATACTTTCCCTACTCGTTAATTCAATGCCCGACGAACGAACAGGCTCGGCGTTCACATGGATCAACTCCCCGCTACGCGCCAATCAAAGCCTTCAGACGTTGATCGACATGATACAGATTGGCCAATGGTACCGACGTAGAGCACAAGAGAGCAAAAGTAACCCTACCGCCCAGTTGTTAAATTTCGGGACATTGATCAAGATATTCTGCGGCGCATTTCCTCTATTGGCAATGGTGACGAATCTGAAGCGCCGGATCCAACACAGTTTGCTGACGAGTCCGACATGGAGGAAGACGGCGAGGGAAACTCGGGCGGTTCGGGCGACTCGGAGTCCAGCACACCGGAAGACGAACACTTGGAGGTGGACGAGGAAATTTCACTTGACGCTACGAGTATGTTACAAGATTTACTATCTTCGAGTTTGAAGCCTCTCGTGCCAACCCAGAATACGAACCCAGCACACAAAAGAGGTTGTTAACCTGACGGAGTCCGTTGAACTGAGAGTTCTAGTAATTATTCTTTTTACTGTAGGCAATAACTGTTTGTAACTGCTGTTAAAATCGCCCGCTTACGTCGCAGTTTATAAACCGCAGCGCCGTAACTTTTACACTATACCCTTTAGTCGACCAACGTGACGAGTCCTGCTCTCAAATGATCATTCTATGCTACGCGCAATCATGCTCCGTAACTAAGCAGAGTGGTGGGCTTGCCAGGGCGACTCACATGGAACGGCAAAAAATCAATGTAGGTCAGATGCTTGGTGCCCACGGTCCAGATGCCTAGCTCATGCCAGACGGTAAGATTCTTCAATTCGGCGGTCCATGTCGTCGGCGCGATAGGACACTCGAGGAACGTGGAATGCTTCTTTACTTTCGAGATTTATAGAACAAGCTCCTTGAAGGTAGCTGGTACGAAGAAGGTACGCATGTCACCAACGCTACGTACGAACAGATTAAACATGACAGAGGCTCGAACAGTCATCACGCCCTAGCTAACTGTGGCCCGTGGGTAAAGCACACCACGAGATCTGCGACCAGTTGGACGACGAACGCGATTTCCGATTGTATCTGGAATTTTCGTTGCTTCAGGCGCTTCGCGTAGAGCTGATGCGGCCGTGCAGGCACCCCATTTCGTGGAGGCCCTGAGATTCATCTTGACCGCTTCTTTGTCTAAGTTATGGGTTACGTTGAGCCGAAGAATAAATGACAGTGCGCTCGAATTTGGATCCGGGTATCAGAGCTCCAAGTTCAACCAACGCATGACCGCAAACAAACTAGAGTCGGCGAGTGAGACGACGGAGAGAGACGAAAGCCTGATCAAGGGATAGTCGTGGCCGCCTCCGAAGCGAAGAGCCTGACGTATGTGTGTATGAGTTTGCAGCATAATCCCGTCCTTTGGGCGGGATACTTTGCTAAATGAACCGCCAATGGATTAGCAAGTTTCAGTCGGACGGAACTTTTTTGGGTCACTAGGAATCAGGTACCAGAGGTTAGCTGGTGGGGCCTAGGTAGCGGTTGATGCTATTCAAATTCTGGCTGGGGATTGAGAAGCTCCATTGAATCTTAAGGTTCTCCTGCGGGAGTTCTTGTATCTAGTGTTTCACACTACCCGCTTACAGCGAGCCACCAGCGCTTTCGATCATGGGTGACTCTGAGGGAGAATAGAATTCGTGATGCATACAGAAAGAGAATACCAGTCGACTAGGAGAACACAGTATGGATTTTCGCGTGTATTGGTCAGGAAACTCCACCGTTATTTAGCGAGGAATCTTTGCAGGTCTTCCCTAGTGACATGTGCACGAAGGGAGAGGTTACAGGGGAAGGGAACTGGATGGCTAGAATCAAATTTCGAAGTCAGAAATTGAGAACATGAAGTGAACTGTCTGAACTCACACTGCAAGGCCGTTCACAAACTTTGCTTCAAAGTCGATGTCGTTGCCATTTTCATCTTTGATAGCATTGAAGTCCAGCGTGGCCAGCATGGTCACAATACCAATCCAGACGGATGCATCCGCAACGTATCGGCCTGCGGGGGATAAAGCGTAAACCATAAGTCACGCATGACGGGAATGTGCCGTGGCTTACCTGGGCAGATTCGTCTCCCAAATCCAAACACAAACTCTGCAGGATTATCCTGGTTCAACCGCCCTTCAGAATCTAAAAACCGCTCGGGAATGAATCCCTCTGGATCGGGGTAGCGATTCTCATCACGCGACATTGCCCTGTAACACAGTGTATTTAGAATTCCCCTGTCATAATAAGCATTGCTCATACCAAAGATTAGCAATGACAGTCGCTCCTATGAAAAAATGTCACCACAGATCAATTCGGCGATAGGGAACATATGAGACATACCGCGGGGTATGTAATAGCCCTTGTAAATGTCGTCACTGATGACAGCGTGTGGTATACCTTTAAGATGATTCAGAATGCATCGACAATGCTACTAAATCCAGAGAACGTACCAATAGGGCCAACCGGTTTCCACCTGTAGGATTCCCGAACGATCGCGTCCACATATGGCAAAGATGGTCTATCTTCATACTCGGGAAGTCTGTCAGTCCCGATCACGGCGTCAATTTCTACTTGAGCACGTTTCCAGATGCGAGGGTTCTTGACCATCGCGAGTGTGAAAATCATCAAAACCGAACTAGTCTGCCGGTCCCATGAGTGACACATGCCTCGTGGATTGTGCACTACATACTGTTTCTGCAGAACCTAGTGGAAGTGAAGGGTGAGAAACTGACCACTGGTTGTCCGTGAGAACTTACCAAGAAAACAAGTCAAGGACGCGTGTTTGAGAGCCTTCTCGTATTCGGCATGATGTTGGCCGTCAAATTTCTCCATACGCTGAATGTGATCGGATACCATTGTATTTGTGACCACGTCTTTTTTGGCCTCCTGCAACGGACTGTTACTGTCACGACGTTCTGAAAGAGCAGGCAAAGCTGACCATGCGCTTCTGGACCCACTGGTATGGTGTCTCCATCGCCATGATGCCTAAAGCGCAGGCCTTACTTGCTTCACGTCTGATCCGAGATAGGCCAGGAATCCATTCGGGTACACTCATTACTATCCGAGAACGAAGTTGAGTACAGACACTTTTGAGATTTCATATGAAGGACACACAGAATGGGAAAGCTTTGAAGAGGGCGGCCAACTCAGGCATCAATGCCGGCACGGAAGCGGCACAGAAATCGCTAGCCAATTGTACCATAGGGTCCCCTCGGGGCTTTGGCTCATAGTCATAGATGGCAGACATACCCACTGCAGCAGAAAACCTAGGGGTGGCTAAGATTATTTGAGAATAAGGGTGTGAAACTCGTTCCCTACGTTTCATAGTGGGACGGATATTCACTGGCATCGTCAATAATGTTGGTGATTATCTGGCGCGCTCGGCGGAGCTGCGTTGGACGAAAAGCGAGAGTAGCCTCGGCGCGGAACGTCTGATGGATAATGCGCCGACATAACCTCCAATGTGGACCATAGTGGGCAAGACTAACGTTGCTACTGTGTCCATACCTGACAGACCGTTTTTGTCAATATGTCATGTTTCGTTTAGAGATTGCACTTACGGCTCGAGAGTTGCAAGGAACGGGCGGTCAGAGTATATCTGTGATCGTTTCTCGAGCAGCTCGATTGCATCCGCGTACGAGTTCAAAATAATCACGTCGGAGTCGAGTAGCTGGACATACATCACATCACCTAAAAATCTTTAGAGACAAGCATCATAGCTCTGCGCGCAACTCACCATATTTCGCCCTCCATGCTGTATATGTCAACCAGGGTTGCTGCACGTTAACAGAGAAGGCACTGCCAAATATCGGGAGCGAGGTTGGACCAGGGGGCAAGGAGTGGCCCTTCTTCTCGGTGCGATCGCGAGTGGACCGTCGAAGGACATCGACAATCACAATCGTGGACAGAACGAGTGTTGCGAACTGGATAGAATGTGATGATGCAAAAGTGAGCCACTCCATGGAAAGAACCATTGGTAGGAATTTACGATCTTATATCCATTCCTTGAGCCTGAAGGTCTGAGACAGGTGGTTCTTACACATGTCAACGCCACAGAATCAGCTGCAAACCGCTACCGGCGGCGGCGGCGGCGGCGGCGGCAGTTCCGCTCAGCTCGGCTCGGTTGTGTTCGTCTGGATTTTCCTTCTCCTACACTACCCTGCTAAGCTCGACCACTTAACGCAGCCAGTTATAGCCGAATAATTAAATACCCCGTGAATAAGTAATTGGTGGCTGTACTGTAGCTTTCTGTATGGAGGCAACGGCCGGGAGCGTGACAGGTCCCTCAGGGGCCTAGGCTGGGGCTTAGCAACCAACTGGCCATGAATGCATGATGCATGACAATTGCCAATTTGGCAACCAAGTTCTGAGATGAAGTTCCGTGACAGCCAACGAGTTAGCAACCACTCAGTGTGACACACCCAAAAAGTTAGAAACCAATGGACTCGTAAAATTTGGGGTATGACATCCAATGAGCTAGCAACTAGTGAACCCAGAGAATGGAGGACATACTGTACCATTTTAATTAATTTCCGTCACACGTCACACGGGCATTTGACGAGACGAAATTTGCAACTGGTCACGCGTCACAGGGCTTGATGTCAAATAGGTTTTCACCTGTGATTCCCAGAAAGTAAGTATAACAAAACTGTTCATTTAAGTGTCTCACATAGTCAAATAAAGCTCAAAAATCTGAAAATGCCACCACCAGCATTAAATATTGTTCCAATGTACTATTTACTTAGTATTTTGTTAGGACTGCCAAAGCTGGCTATGCATGGGCCTTCTCAACTATGACTGTTCCTGTCCTCTAGAAGTTCTGGAAAAAGGAAACAGAGGTTCAACCAAAGTTGATGGAGGTGTGGAGTATGGAGGTGGGGATATGGAAGGGTAAGGACATTGATACAGGACTTATATATTATACTCTTGTCAAGCCCTGAGTCCTTAAATTTAGAAAAAGAAATAAAGAAAAGTCTAGGAACTTGAGTAGGAGAAATCTTAGTTGATATTCAAACTGAACTACAATAAAGAAGTTACAGGAGTTTATATACTACAAGTCCAGTTGAAGCCTAGATCAAAAACTGAACAGAACCTATTAAGCAAAGGCAATATACATAAGATTATTGTTAGGGGTCGTCTATACAACGAACACCCTGGCTTCGCACTCAGTCCCGACCTTTGCTTTTACTACCTCACGAAGGTAAAGGGCGGGAGCCACGGGCCTGACTGAACAGGTCTTCCAAGTACTCAATACCGCGTGAATCAAATTCCTTAATCACCCCTCGATTGAGCATAAGTGACAAGTGGAAACGACTGAGGACTTCAGCCGTTTACACCAGCCTTTTATATTAGAGCCTGCTGTGCACAGACCAGGCTAGGTATAGTAAGTGGAGATAGTAAGGTAGCTATTAGTACATATTAGGGTGACAGTGTGTGAGTGTAATAGACGGCGATCAAAAAGAAGGGAAGAGAAGGAACGGAAATGAATGTGGGATAAGGAAGACATGGAGATTACCATGGGAATAGATAAGGGAGATAGAGGGGCACGTGTTGGGTCTAGATCATATCACATGTTGTCCCACGATCACGTGCTAGTCACATGACGTTCGAAAGTTAGAAAGTAAAGTAAAGTCCAGAATGAGTGTAGTGAAAGTGAAAATAGATTATGCTTTAGTGGAGTCCGTGACACTACCCCCCCCCTAGGACTCGTATTCCAGATGAGTTGCCTTGAAACGGGGTTGTATGTCATCACCGCGTGCCGTAAAAAGAGAATTAAAATCGTCTGTGGAAATACCCCTTAATTTATGTGGGGCTGAAGGGTTGTCGGCATGGAATTTCGTAACGGCGTTTTGGGCATTGGCTAAGTTTTCCAACGGTTCCCAGGTCCTATCTGTCTCATCCCAACCTTTCCAGTGGACGAGATACTCTAGGCGCCGATTCTTCATGCGTGAGGTAATGATGAAATCTACCTTGTACTCCTCATAACCTTCTTCATTAACCGTTATAGCGTCCGGGCGGAGAACTGGTTGGTTGGGTAATGGTTCTCGATAGGGTTTGACCCTGGACATGTTAACCGTGGGGTGGATGTTCACGGTTTTAGGTAAATGAAGCTTGACTGCATTAGGAAGAACCTTAATAATTTCGTATGGTCCTATCCATTTTTGGGTCAACTTCTTAGCAGTGTATGGGAGTTTCAGATGTTCAGTTGACAACCAAACTTTATTCCCAACGGCATAATCCGGAGCATCCGACCTTCTTTTATCGGCATGTTCCTTCATTTTCTCTTTTGTAAGCATTAGAGCCTGCTCAATGTCCTTGTGGGCTACAGTGCAGTTTTTTCCAAATTCTCCTGCCAAGGTTTTGGTGTTTCCTTCGAAGCCAAGCCTTGGTACATAATTGTGGGTAACGGCGAAAGGAGTGGCGCCGGTAGCCAAGGAAAGGGAGTTGTTGTGGTGGAACTGCGCTAATTTTAACCACTCCGCCCAGGAGTCCTGCTTCTTCATGATGTAAGTACGTAAGTACTTTTCGAGCTCCTGGTTCATCCGCTCCGTTTGTCCATCAGTTTGCGGATGATATGGTGTGGATATTTTTTGGGTTATGCCCAAGAGGAAGCACAGCTCTGCGGTGAAGTCGGACGCGAACTGCGGTCCGCAATCTGAAACGAGGGAGGAGGGGAGTCCATGGATACACCATATGTAATCTCTAAATATTTTTGCCAAGTCTTTTGAAGATGTGGTCTTAAAACAAGGAATGAATATCGCTTCTTTGGAGAAGCGATCTACTATTACACAAATGGAATCGAAAGAATTGAAAGGCGGAAGTCTGGTTATGAAATCAATAGATAAATCTTCCCAGGGCCGGGTAGGCATGGGAAGCGGAATTAGTTTGCCAGCAGGTGCTTTTTGCTTACCCTTCGTGAGGGCGCACACCTGGCAATGATCTATGTAACTTTTTACATCTTTAGTGACACCAGGCCACGTAAAATATTTCGTGAGAAGAGCTATCGTACGATGGTGGCCTGAGTGTCCACCAATCGGGGAATCGTGACAAATAGAAAGAAGCTCATAACGTAACTTGTTAGGTACGTAAACTTTTTTGTTTTTGTTTATAAATATTTTTTCTTAGGAATCATAATCGAATTCTGGTATTTGTTCTTTTATCTTTTCTGATTGTTTTTGTATTTTTTCATAAAAAGGGGAAGAAATAGAAAGCCCGTTAATAAAAACTGATTCGGGCAAGACAGTAATATTTGTATTATGATCAGAGATGGCATCGCCATGATCAGGTCTGCGGAATAAAGCGTCAGCACGGCCATTGGACGAGCCGGGTTTATACACCATAGAATAATTAAATTCCTCCAAAACCACGTGCCACCTAGCTTGGCACGACGACAGGTTTTGGGGCTTTTTCCAATACTCTAAATTTTTATGATCGGTCCAGATTTTGAATCCTTCGCGACCAATTAAGTAATGCTGCCATTCTTCCAATGCGTGGATCACTGCTAGTAATTCTTTGTCATAAATGGGATAATTCCGCTCAGCGGAGTTAAAAGAATGTGAAATGAAGGCCGAGGGCCTCCACAAACCATCATCACATAACACCGATAACACGCCACCTGTGGCTATGTCACTGGCATCGGTTTCTATATGCATCTTTTTGTCCCGATCTGGATAGGCCAGAAGGGGTGCTTTTGTAAACTTTTTCTTTAGAGCGTCAAAAGCTGCTTGTTGTTTGGCACCCCATTTAAATACCGTGTCTTTCTTTGTGAGGTCGTTGAGGGGTCGTGCTACCTCCGAGAAGCCTTCTATGAACTTTCGGTAGTAGTTGCAGAGGCCGAGGAATGCTTGGAGCTGTTTGAGGCATGTGGGAACCGGCCAACCCATAACTCCATCTACCTTCTTCTCCTGCATCTCCACTCCACTTTTAGAAACCGTCATTCCCAAGAAGTCTACCTTCTCTTTCGAGAAGAAGCATTTCTCGGGTTTGGCGTACAAATCGTTTTCTCATAAGCGTAACAAGACCTCTCGTACTACGTTCTCGTGTTCTTTTCTACTTTTTCCTTTCGTAAATATCATTACGTCGTCTATGTAGATTACGATGCAGGCATACATGTCATTATATATGTCATTCATCATCTGTTGAAATGTAGGGGGAGAGTTAGTCATCCCAAAGTACATAACAAGTGGTTCATAAGCTCCGATGGGAGTGACGAAGGCTCCTTTCCATTCATCACCCTCTTTGATGCGGACATTGTTGTATCCCCATCGGAGGTCAAGTATTGTAAAAAGATCAGCTCCTTTGAGCCGATCAATAAGCGTGGGAATCAAAGGAAGGGGATAGGCATTTTTAATAGTGCCTTCGTTTAAATATCGATAGTCCATAACGAGACGCTTTTTCCCATCCTTTTTGGGAATAAAGAATACAGGGGCGGTTTGAGGCGACTTGGAAGGTCGGATATACCCTTTTCCCAATTCTTTCTCGATGAATTGTCGGACCTCGTCCATTTCGGAATCTGATAAGGGGATTACTCGACCCTTTTTTGGAACGAAATTTTCTTTGAGGTCTATCGCATGATCCCAGGGCTTTCGCTTGGGCATGCGCTCGGATTCTTTTTCCGAGAAGACATCGAGAAATTCATGGTACTGGGGAGGTACCTTGTCCTCTAACCCCACCTCGATTGTTCTACAACGAGGTTGTGTACTAGGCCCT